>JAOVVO010000261.1:0-101082 GCA_028564675.1 Onchocerca lupi
TTATTATTATTATTATTATTATTATTATTATTATCATTATTATTATTATTAATGCTATTATTAGGAATAGTAGTAATGACTAAAAATAATGACTAAAGTTTGGAAATAAGTATGGATTTTATAGAGTCGTCGATATGATCAAAAGCGCTTTCAAGCTCGCTCTTTTGAGAATTTTTTGAGTTTAAGCAAACTGAAGAATTTCAAAGTTGAAGTCGTCGACTATAATCATTTCAAGCCTCCTTTTCTAGGTCACAGATACGTGCCTGCCAATGTTGGCCATTTCTTTTCTTTTCAAATATGAATAGCCATTATTGGCCACATTATCTTATTTGAAGCTTATCGGTTAAACTAAATATAAGCACCCACTCCTTCAAATCTCTTGGCTCACCATATGCCCAAAGTAATTTTCGTTGCTCAGGTGTTAATTCAGATTCACCTAAAGATCGGCGATGTTCTTCCAATACAAGTAACATTGACTTTTTAATGCAAGCTTCCCAACGTACGTTGAATTCCTTCAAAAATCTGATATTTCTTCAAATTTCAATGAATTTAGAGAAGTGAAACAATAGTTATTGATGCTCTGCGAATATTGGGCTAATTTGCTTCCATCAATTTCTCTTCTTTTCTGGTTTTTAAACTAATTTTCTTTAATTAAAATTTCTCAATTTTCTCCATACTGGATGTAAAATCTCGAAATTTTCTTGTAATGAGCCAAAAAGTACTTACACATTTGGGCATTCTTTTGCAGAATGTTTTATAGTCGAACATCTCCACTTCCTTCCAGCACTTCTAATGGTCTAAAATAGTTACATCACTGACCATTTTTTAACTAATTATTGAAAATCAGTTCTAAATTATTTCAAATGATGACGAAAAAAATTCTGATTAGAATATAAATTTGGCTTGATGAAGTGAAGAAGAAAGAAAGAAATTGAATTCTAGTAATAATGAAGATTTCAAAATTGTTTAAATCTAGATTAAAATCGAAATGATGCAACAGCCTTTGAAATTCTTTCTAGCTATATATAAATATTGATTCTCTGAGCAAAATCCCAGTCTCCCACCAAGATTCTTTACGAAAGTTTATAAGTATGACAGAATAGAGAAAGATTTGTCATCGGACCGCCAAAAAATTTCGTACAAACCGATCTATCAATCTTACCCATTTAAGATAAGAATTGATGATTTGAATTTCTCAAATACTGAATATTTATACTAAGATGATCGTCATTATCAACTGTCTAAGTTGCATAGTTAACTTTTTATTTAAGAATGATAACTACAAAAATTCCAAAAATTCTTATTTGTTCAATTAGCTTCTATTTTGATCGTATAAGCTAATTCAAGTTTATATTGGAAAAGTAGATAAAACTGAGAAAATAATACAGCAATGCAATCTATAGTTTTTAATGGAAAGGCTAGAATGAATTTAATTATGAATAATAAATGCTTTGATATCAAGTTTCCTATATTAAATTCCAAAGACTTCAAATTATAAAATAAAATTAGCGTCATAGTAATTAATACTCGAGACTATAGCAATCATTTTCTAACTTGGAGTAATGACAAGATATGAGAATATTAAGAGATCATGCCACGCTAAGCTCATTAAAGTTCAGTGATGATAGTAGAAGCATTATTTGCACTTTGTAAAGACTAAGTCTTCATAATATCTTGCAGATAATACATTTCGGAGAATTCCTACAATTCAACTTCTCTTCTGTATCAAGGATCAATAACAGGTTAATCCATCTAAATGTCTCATTTCAGCTTTTCATCGCATAAGTTCAAGCTTTCTTTAAACTGCTCAATCCATTTTCATCCGGACAATAATGATTTACTTATCTGGTGATTGCTGTCATCAAAAACGCTATCATTATTTGATTATTCTATTATACATTAAGATCCATTTTGTGCTTCCTATAAATTTTTGAGAATTTGCGCTCCAATAATTCATGTTTCAATGGCAGTAAATGCAATATGGAAAGGATGTTGTAAACGAATTATTATGCACACATATAAACTTGTAATAATATCAAAATTATTGAATCAAGTTAAATATTAATACAGTAAAATGTTTTAGAATTTTGTATGCTTAAATTACAGTTTAAATTTTTGTTAGTGATATGATCGTGTAAGTGATTGATGACTACTGGCCTAGCATGAAGGAATGCGAAAAAGTAATTTGATCATTATCATCATTAAAATGAACAATAGGCGAAGGAATTTGCTGATAGCTTATCAGTGTATCAAATGTATAGTCATCATATGTCAAGCACATTTCAATGATTATACCTGTCGTAGATTGCTGTTCAGAAACGCTAGTATTATTAGTAAAATGAAATATTCTAAACATCGTTCAGCGGAAAGGAGCCATTTGCAATCTTGAAACCATCATAAACGTGTTATCATATTCATAACTTTCATCAATAATTCCGTTATTCCATCCAAGGAAGTATTGAAGTTCAAATTCATTTCTTTATGTTTTAAATTATTCTGTTCCCTAAAAACTGAAATTTTACACTTGTTCCAATATTAGAAAATTATAATTTCATCTCTCCTAATTTTGATTTTCTTGCCGCAATTCGATATGAAATTCATTTATGAATACTTCACATTGCTTATTGTCTTAAAATTAATTCATTCCTTTCCGTCAAGGGTCAGTTCAAATTGCCCTTTCTATCGATAACAAACGAAAAAAATTGTCAAAGAAATGCAAATTGATCGCTAATTTTCGATTCCGCTAGCAGAATACATTAAAATTTAGCACTTCGACTAAATCATAAAGTAAAAAAAAAAGTCGTATGAAACGGAAATTTAATTATATCTTATTTTATTTTAGCATTATTTTGTTCTTGAAACCCATTGAACACTTTGTTTTTGATTTTAGATGAGTAATAGCAAACAAAAATAGCGACTGATTTACTGATTATAGAATATTGCAGCTATGTGATATACGAAAAATGATAAGAATGACTCCGGAAAGTAAATTTGTTTTTCGCAGTCGACTGAATAGAAATTAATTATTTTTTTCAGTGTTCTGTTCTTTATCAAATTTAATTTTACAAAACAAAGTTTGAAGAGAAAAATATCAGTGTTTTCAAGGCATCGCAGTACGACATAGAAAAAAAGAAAAAAATAATAAGAAATTAATTAATTGATAAAGAATAATGATGATAATAACAAATCAATTAATAAATTAATAATAATAATGATGACAATAATTCTATTAAGGATGAAAAATGGAGCATTGAGCCAGTGAGCTAAATTATAATTTAAATTTAATAACAAAATTGGAATATTGATGACTTGAACGGGAAATTATATCTTAGGCCTATGATATTATTCTTCACTTTTCTCAGCAAGCGTTCTCTACGATCAAAAAAAAAAAAAAAAAAAAAAAAAATGATTTTTTTTTCTTTACCGAAAATTAACTTCTAATTTTGAGCTTCTGAAATAAACAAACTATTTTTTGATTTACTGCCATAATTGAAATTTTTAACTCATTCAATCTGATTAATTAATTTAACAACATTTTATCGTATTAGTCGAGCTTTCAACGGTAAATATTGGCAAAATTTTAATTAAAGTAATTGAATTAATCAACAAAAGTAATTAAAAGTAACTGGTGGAAATTAAATCCCATAAAAGAGCTTAATTTCCAACTTCACCTTCATAACCTAATCATCATACTCTTTTGATATGATAATGAGCTCTTCCCTCTTATCCATTTCTGATGTAGAAGATTATTTAATGGCTGTTATTTTTTCCTCTCTCTTTCTCTCACCATTGATGACCTGTGGTCAAATTCAAACTGTTCAGGTCCATTTAATTTTTCCCTCTCCTCTGCATAATCTCCTTTCTTTTCTTCTTCTCTCTTGAATTTCTCTTCCTTTCCATTCACACTCCTCGTCTAAACCATACATCTCATTTCCGTCTCGACAATTATCGATACTTCCTTGATGTTGCAACATGTCACCTCACCATTCTACTTTCATTGGAATTTTTATGTGATGTCATCCTTTCCTTCCTTTCTCCCTCCATTCTCTCCTCGGTGACCTTCATTTCAAATTTCTCCTCCATTGCTGTCTGTCTGTCTACCATGTATGTGTACGTACAAAAATGGAAATAAGCACATAACCATTCCAACTATACAGTGTGATTCGCCCTGTTATGCAAATTTTTTTTTCAAATAAATTCCCATGCTGAACCTACAGTTCTGTTCCGTCTTGCACTCGCGCGTCACACACGACATTTGCATCGCACGCACGATCATCTGATTTCTTTGACGTACTTACACGTTTGCACGTTTCACTACTTTCATCACTACTTCGTCCCTTCATAACATTACATTCCACGCAAGGTCATTTTAGTTTCTTTGACGTACTCGTAATTTTAAAATTTCCTATCATCATTGCGTACCTTCTCATTACCCGCTTCATCGAGATATCTTACAAGCTCAACACTCGAACGTGAAAAAAAGTTCTTAATGATGAAATTATCGATACTGCGTTGAAAATAAGAATGCATTGTCCCCGAAGTTCTTCAGTCATTTTCCATTTCGTGTACAATATCAATCAATATTTTTGCTACTGATGATATTAATAGTAATTTCAGGTATACACATACCTTGAAGATCTTCTCTATCGATGAAATGTAACGAGATGATAGATCTTTATCTTTTTTTTTCTTTTTAATTCCGCAAAAGGAGATAAGGGATAGGAAAAGGTTAGAGAGAAAATTTAAATCGTTTAAAATCAAAGTGTTTCATGAATTCTTGAAATTTGTGCGAGAATATGTAATGCATTTTAAATGTTGAAGATTATTCTGAATCATTTATGTTTATATATTTATTTCATATACATATTAACATTTACTCTGAACACAATCTTTTTTTTTTTTTCGCTTCTGCTGAAGTCTTGTTATTATTTAGTCTGTTATTATTTGGTTTTCTTTTTCGTTATCACTCTCTGTTATCAGAAGCACTGATATCGTTTTATAAAATGTTTCCCGATACAACATAAAATTGTTATTATTTTTGCGGTTCATTAGATAAGATTCATCACTCCTTTGGAAAGTTCCGAGTCTGCTGGTAGTTACAGGTTTTTTTTTTTTTTTTTTTTCAGAAGTTCGATATCAGAAATTTCTAGCATTTATTTTTTCAAAAAATATTACTACTCGTAATATGATAAGAGTAGTGGAACACCTGAGAACTGTGAGAACTGTGAGAACCCACCAGAAATAGTTGCTGTATCGCTGATTCTTCGCTGTTAGCATAAGAAATCTGAAACTTCTGCTCCAAACTTTTGTTGTACCAGAAAGATTGTCATAGTGATTGAATCTCGAATAATCACATCTTGAAACTTCCGATTCCAGTGATATCTTCTGTCTCACTAACTTCTAAGAACTGTTATTGGTTTGAAATTATACTGACTTAGAATTTACATATTCTGAGCGTCATGCAGTAAAATCATCCTCTCTTCTTTGGCTTTAACTTATTCCTTTTTTTTTTTATTTCTCCATTGCTTTTCTGCTCTCAGAAATATTTCACAGCTTCGATTATTTTTGATAATTTCGAAGATATTTTAACTGATTTTTTTTTTTTTAAAGTACGTCTTTTATCTTTTAACACTTAAAATACTATCGATTTCTGACTATCTTTCTGTTGACAAAAAGGAATTGGTCCACTTAAATAGTACTCTTTTCAACTCCTTCATAACTGTGGCAAAAAGAAAGTATTTTTTTGCAGTATGAAAAAATGTTTCACTTTATGAAATTTTTTTAGAATTATCACTTTCTTCAAGTCATAAATGCATAATTTAGACATACTTTGACCATATATATATATATATATCAATATTAGTACTGGAATTGATAAATGAATATAAATGAGTCAAAGCTTTTTTGCGACCGTTTCTTTCTCATTGTTTATTTATTCCTTTTCGCCATAAAAAGTTTGCAGTTGAAACGGTCTTTCACATACGTTTATGCGTAAAATATTCTGTGCTCATTTCAGGCACAATTACTTCCTTTTTCATTTCTATTCAAAGAAATTCCAAGGTCATTCAATTCCCTCAGATATTTGCTCCATTTATTTTTAGCCACTTAATTTTTATTTATAAATTTATAAATACAAATCATTACGATAGTATTGTACTTTTACTTAAAACAAAACTTTCAACACTTTGTCAGAGTTCGAAAGTCTCGAAGGATTGAATATATTACTTACCATATTTTTTAATACAATTCTTAACATAATATATTTTTTTTACGGGATCCTCTTGTTTTCAAAAATTTTTAAATTGCCAATGCTTTTTTGGTTATTATAAGATGACAGATAGAAGTGGCTAATATCTGGTTGTTACAATATCAATTGCTAAATATTTGGGCAATTCTAGTTCTTAAGAATTACTGAACAAATGGCGGTTTTTTTTTTACTTTTGGTTCACTTAATGCTGGATTGTCTCTCGGGAAATTATTTTTGAAATGAAATAATTATAATACTTAAAAAAAATATAATTACTGTGAATGTTGAAATAGATTAACTCAATTTTTCTCGGAATTTCTTCGGCATACATTTTTTCTTAATTTAAACTTTTTCAAAATAAAAGTGTTCAAAAAACTGATATAATTTCCTGGAATTAGATTGAATTACTAAAGACGTACGACTTTTAAATTTATGCGGAAAGAATGATATTTAAGAAATTTAGAATTTTAAGGATCATAGTCAGGATAAAACATAACTGTGGGATGACTTCGAACCTTATAAAATATTTCGATTTAATTATAATTTAGTTAATATTGAGCCAAGAGAGATTACTCTTATTGATTGAGTTTAGGATAAAATGCAGGGATAATTTGTTTATACATTCAGCAGCATTTATATTTTCTGAGCTGCCGCCATTTTTCTGACTGAAATTTAATTTTAAATTTCACCGCCAAATGCAATTGCAATTAAATTGCAATGAGCTGAAGAGAAGCAGATGAAAATATAAACATATGGCGAGGAATATAATGACAAACGATGTATGAATGGGATGGTTTTTAATTTTCTCCCCAGTTTTTTACAAAAAGCTTTTATGTGCACTTCGATTGAACTTTTTTTTTTTCTTTTTTTGCAGTGTGATTCATACAATCTTCTCAGCACTTCAATATTAAAATTTAAAACTTATTGTTTCATTTAAGAATCTTAACACTGAGCGACTTCCTTCTATTTGACAGTCTCTTTGACGATTTTTTGTTCATAAAAAATTCTCGAGATAAAATTCTGCAATTCCTAAATTTGCGACAGTTTTTTAGATCTCGATCTTTTTAAGGTTGATTACCTTTCATTAAACACCTTGTACGTTCACTATCGCTTTTAAACAGCAAGATTTTGCACATTTTAAAATCAGTTAAATCTTATCGATAATAGATGTAATAGCAATTAATCCACAGATTTTAAAAAAATTTCAGTTTGATGTTGTTTCAAAATTAAGTTTGAAAAAAAAGAACTTGTTGAATTTCGTTAACGATGAAATTATTTTTGTCGTTTACACCTTGTTCGAGAATATTTGCAACTTTTCCTTGGACATATCAAACAGCGGCCTTGGACGGACTTTGATCTTATCCAGATGCATAATCATCTCATTAATTAATCTTGTTTTTATGCTTGTAGTCTGATAAGACTTTAGTATTTAGCATTAATGAGCTTGAAACAAAAAGAAATCTGTTATAAATACTTCTGCAATACATTGATTTTTTCTTCAAAAAAATGCAGTAAAAATATGCCAGGCCGAACTTCCGTTGATTTTCATAATAAAAATTTTTTATAAACTAAAAATAAAATGTCCATTTTTTGATGAGAAAGATTTTGTAGTGAAAAAAAGTTTCACTTCTCCAAATAATTTTTTGTTTTTTTCGCTTCCATTCTTTCTAATTTTCAATTTCGGTAAATTAGTTGAATAGAGCATAATTGCGATTGGTTTTCTGATAATGTTTTGATCAAAATGAGAGAAAAAAGTGTCTGGAATTATCGTAGAATATGCTCGCCTTCATCAGCACATTTCTGAAGCTTCTTCGTTTAGCACTTTTTTAAAATAAATTAAAGCTTGTTTAACCCTACATGATGAAATTCTACAATGTTTGACGGAAAATACATTTAAATTTAACGAAATGAATCATTTTCTGTTTTTTTTTTTTTTACTAATTTATATTTTTCCTTTCTTTTTGGTCATCTGTATAGTGTATTTCTCAGCGTCCAATCATTATATTTTCAATTTTTCGCTATCGAAATGAAAGAAATTTAATTTCAAAATTGCGCGTTTTAGAATATCATTTTGATTTTTGTAAACAGTTTTTGTCTTCTCACTACAAAGCACATTTTTGCAATTGTCATGTTTAGCATTTTTACAATATTTTATAATTCTTCCAGAAAATTCCGTGCTACAAATTACAGTAAATGACTTTTGAGCTTGAAATTTACTGAAAGATGGATGGAGCTGGAAAGAATGTAGATTGGTGACGAATTTTGTTGTTGGGTAGAATGCTTAGTGCAAGGATGTGTCACCATTTATACTTCTCTACATTCCAATATTTTCCAAAAGAAAAAAAATTCCTTCGATTTTATTTTTCATTTTTTTTTTTTTAATTTTTAAACTATTTTCATGTCAGAGAACTGCTTTTCTCTTTCTGTGTTAATTGTTATTCTTGAAAAAGTTCATTAAATCAATGGAATTAATCGGAATTCGTTTTGCTCTATGCGCACAACCGTAAAACTAACCAATACAGTCAATGCAGTTGTATGATTAAACAAAAAAATTTGGGAATAGAATTTAAATATTTAACCGGTCAAATTGTCATAAATTTGATCGTATCCTTTTGATATTACATTTATTGAACTTAATTTGCATTTTGTAAAGTCAAATCAATTTCACTGTGAAGTAGCAAAAATTTATCATTTTTGTTTCGCCATATTTAGAAATAGTACTCGAAATTATGCAGAAAAAAAAAACTAAAACGGAAACATATGGCCTGACTTGATCGATTCATTTTCTTTGTGCATACTTCTGATTATTCTACGTTCTTGAAGCACCTTCTTGAGTGATTTGTACATGACCTTTCACCTTTGCTATGCAGTCCTATCATTTATAAACCTTCAGTTGCCGGAGATATGGATGATTCTCTCAGCCTTCGTTACCGGTATGAACAGTTTGTTTAAATACTTTTGACACTTTTTAGGAGCAAACATATCCAAAGAAACACAGCTTGTCACAGTTTCTAGCACATGCTCGGACACAGACAGATACATTAATTCACGCAGACAAATGCACAACCGTACACGCCCATTCAGATAAATACACTTACGCAAACAAGTGATACATATTTATGTATATATATGTACAGATATACTAAAAAATAGATGGATATGTTGTTTGAGGTTGTGGAGAGGATTAAGTCGTTAGATAGATGAATGGTTTGGGTGATTATATTCTGTGGGAAGATGAGATATTCGGTTTTGGATGAGCAAGCAGAAAAGTTTCGTGTCCTCATTTTGATCACCTCCAACATATTCCTTGAAGAAGATGTCAACGAAGTTTTCCTCTTCCGTGACTCACATTCCAATTAATGAAATAATCCCAATCAATTCAACGTACAGTCACAATTTAAATGCAAACATTTGTTACGCCACATATTAAAACGCGCACGTTAATACGGATGTGTATATGTTGTGATTAGATGGATATTTCTGTCAATTAACTATGCTGGTGTGTGCAGGGTACACGTAGAAGTGTGTGGGTGGATGTAGGTGTGTGTTTCAGATTAATATTGACTGCAGTTGCAAGTTCGAGTGATAGTTCTACGGTGTTATAACAATATGACTCATATAATGAGGAATGAACAGACGAATAAGCTTGGTTTGTTCAAATGTGATTCATTTGATGCTTATATCTTCGTACTACTTTATTCTAATACAATTACAACATTTATCAATGCGACATTGATAAATCTTGTTTAATTGAAATATGAATAGAAGAAGGCGCTTATTGACTGTTCAATTCTCTCTCGGGATGAACTGCAGGAAATATATATATTTAATGCTTTTACTTTACGACACGCCGGTACTTCTAATCACTAATCTATCCTTTCATCTCTATTACATCGACCGTATTACTACTGTTTAGTAGTTCAACCTGTTTCTTTCTTATAGATGTTTGGTTTTATTATCTGATAATATAGTGATAGTATCAGATGGCTCAGATTAATTAAGGGAACATTAATCAATTCATTAAGCTACAATAAACTTAATTATACTAACATTTATAGTGTCTTAATAAAGTGGAAGTATTGATGAAATCAACAATTAATTTCCATAATAATATAAATAATATTTTTAATTTATTTAAATATTTCACGGGATTTTGGAAATTTTCACTTTTTTAAATCTCCTAATTTTTAATAATTATTTTGCGGAGAATGAGAACATACTAACAGTTTGAAGGATGGGGAAAACTCCAAATCTTAAACTTTTCTTGTAATGATGAGAGAAATGGCCGATATCACTTTCTCACATTCAGGTCATTTTATCATTTGCCCAAAGATCATTTTAAGATTGGATAAGTACGATAGTTGACGTTGATATAGCAAAAAAGTAAATTTTTAGGTACTGATGATGAGCAAAAAAAAAAAGTTCATCGAATTTCTTTATGATCACTTTCATTTTCTGCATTTCTATTCGAATTCTCGACAGATTTTGGAAATATCTCTATTAAATTTCAATCTTCACTTTAATTTCTGTATTTTAGGATATTTAAAATTTTGCCACTCACTAACTCTTTGTATTTTTTTATTTAAGTCTTTGTATTGTTTTTTTTTCAAATATAAATGTTGGTCCAAGACATATTTCTTACTAAGGTCGGTGAAAAAATGATGCTTTATGTTAAGACCCACATTTTTTTTGCATTTCGGTGTGAGATTTGCTGTATTTGATTTTTTTTTTGTTTTTTTTTTCGAAAATTTAATTTCAGATTTAATACTCAATCTTCCTTTAACTTTTGGCCTATCTCATATAAACAAATATCATTGCCATATTTTCTTGCCTTACATATTTCACTTGCTTTCAGGTTCTCTATTTTGAAGCTATCAGTTTACAACTTATTCACTTATTCTTCTGTAACTGATATGATCAGTGAGAAAGTTAAATGCAGTGAACACATTTTCATTCTTTTTATATCTGTAATATATTTCAGCATTACTATTTTCATCGTATAGAAAGAAATCAAATAATTTCACATCATGCAAGAAAAAAAATTTCAAAAAGTGAATTTGTGTTGGGAAAAAAAAACTTATAAGTATGACGAAATAATCAAAGTATTTTATATAGTAGGAATTTGTAATATTTCGCAAGCAAGTGAGTCTCGTATCCATATCTCGGCATAAAGGCTTTTGATCTTCCCAATTTCTAATCTCACAAAACCTACAAAAAGAAATTTTTTTCCACAAAAAAAAAGCCTTTTTCTTTCACAATTAGATTAAAGTGAGGAAGAAAAGCAGCTATAATTGTCTTTTCCCGCATGCTCACAGTGCAATTTTTCTCCATTCATCTAATGTTTCAACACATTTGAGAGTACATCCAATGATGTACTCTCAAATGTGTTGAAACATTTTAGCTTGGACGATTAGACTGAAACTGTCTTTATAAAATGATCGATACATATAAAATGATGAATTTTGATGTCTTCCATAGAAGCAAGCAGCAACAGCACAGCTCTGACACATTATAGTAGTCTTTGGTGCAGTATGGTTAGCTTACGTTGCAGTTGTTTGCTCTTACATTTCCTTTCACTAAAATGGATTACTTCCAATGAGGTCATCATCTCTGCTGGGCATTAGATTAAACTTTAGATAGATGATTAAATATAGGTGCTTTTTTTTCATGACTATATAGCTATATGCATTTAAAAATTAGCTTAGACAGGGAAACAATTAAAAAATGTGAGAGAACTAAAATTTGAAGTGATACTAATTGATCTGTTAATCTTGTATTGGAAATATAGATCTACAAAATTGGAAATCATCATTTGCGCAGGATAATAGATCAAACGTTAGTTATATAAAATGCCTATAGATAATGAAGAGAAAAAAATGGAGGAATTGGAATTTGGAGATGCTCAAATGAAATCAGTTACCTTTTAGTTTTGGAAGGAGAGATATCCAAATGATACCGCTCGACCTATTAGTCTTAAGAGAAAAGTTGTTTAAGTAATACCAGGTTAACTTGTTAATCTTGAAAGGAGAGATGCCCAAATGATATCAAGTTGACCTGCTAATTTTTAAGGAAAGATGCCTAAATGATATCAGTTAGCCTGTTACTCTTACACTCAAAATGATAGATCTATGAAATTACTTGGCATGACTATCAATTATTTTTTTCTTCAGTTTTTTCGCCAACTACAAGGATGTTTAATTGCAATTAGTGTTTTATAAAAAATATTTAAAGTACTGCATCGTTATGCCTGTGTCATCCATTATAGTACTTTTTCTGTATTTGAAAATTGATGCTATATTAATTGGTTTATTTTTCTCACTCTGAAAGATTTAAGAAATTTACATCTATATATAACTGTGTTAATATGCTTTTGATTTTACATAGATTTTTATTGCTTCAAAATTTGTGACTTTCAAATGACCAGTTGTTTGTTAGCGTAAATCATAGACAATTAAGGAGGATAAAAAAAGAGAAATTCGGAAAGGATTCGTTTCATTTAATAAGATTTCAAAATTTTGGTGAACTATCTATTCATTCGTTTGGATAATCTATTAGGTAATAGAGTAATCAGTAATGAAATTCTCTCACTTTTTGAAATGCCAATAACTTAGGATGATTAGAGTAGTTGGAAAATTAGGATCGTAATATTAGTTATTTCTTTAAATTATGAAATCTTTCTGTAATATACGGAATATTCTTCAAGTCGAAAAATCCGTTTCCATGCATTGCCTTCGGCAAAATCCATCATCCGAAAGAATTTTCCTTTCTTCTCAATGACAGACACAGAAATTATTGATGTGAAACAGAATTCGATAGATTTTCAATCAATATCTTTAGTTGGCATTGCACTATTGGCGGAAATATTTCATCAATTTCAATAATGACATATTTCGGAACCTTTAAATCTCAATAAAATATGCCGAATTCAAAAGTAATTTTATCTACTGAAGATCTGAAGTATTTCCGGAATCACTCATCTGTATTTCTACTTGGTAGTTCTCCTCCTGCAAATTATCAGTGTATGTTGCAAGATTTGTAAGGAATGTTAAGAATATTTGATTTTCGCAGTACACTAATGATTGCAGTTTATGTGTTATAAAATGATTAACTTGCATATTGTTGATAATTAAGCCTGCGTAATGTTGTTGCAAATAAATTTTTAATCGGCATAAATGGTCAATCCCGTACATTTTAGACTGCAATTTTCGATCACTGGATGATTCGACCAATTGACGACCGATGCATTTAATAATAGGAAAGGAATTTGTTTCGAACGATGGATTTTGTTGTTTAAGGAAATAGTTTATGTCGGTATATATGTAGTGTGTGTATCTCAATGTGATGTTGTGAGTGCAGGCTTTACGGGGACCTTGACCTCCTCATCTACACGGATTTTGCCCCTTTTCACTAGTTGTTGCCTTGTAGCTTTTTGCTGTCGTCGATTGTCACATATAATCATCTTCTCTGTACCGTCCATAACCGTCCCCATTAACACTTATTAATCGGTTGGTTCATCGATGCGTAGAAATTGCAAAATCAGTTCCAATCAAAGCATTCCTTAGGCTTTTGACTCAATTTATGTCTCTCTAATTTGCCATTCCGCTAACGATTCACAGCATTCGTTCGCAGTTCTTTTATTATAATCAAGCGTGAACAAAAAAAAGACTAAATTTGTATAAATGTGGTCAGCTTCCTTTTATTCGTCGTCCCCAGCAAAAGACAACATATGGTGCAATTCGAGCGCTTCTGAACAAAGTTATTCATCATTTGAATCAGAGAAAAAGATGCCGAAATATGAAATACAAGTGCGTTCTTTTTTTTTTTTTTTTTTTCAGTAATTGTTTCTTTTTTACATCAATTGTTGTTAATGCAGAAGTAATAAGGTAGTTCTATTGATTGCAATACATAATTTAGTACTGTTATGCGTGTATTTGTTTTTAAAAGCTTTCAACTGAACTAAACTGATTATCATCTATAATCTATATTTGTCAGTACATCTGGTGGATAATGCTTATGTGTAACCACTTCAGTTGAATGCATTCATAAAGATAATTCAACATTTCTTTCACTGAGATATTTTTATAGGTTCAAGTTCCACGAGTGAACAAAAATGGATTTGAAAGAAGCCAATCACAACTATTAACAGATGAGTACGACGAATTCAGTGACCCAACCTTATCGTTCGAAAGGAATCGTATTAAGCAATTACAGGATGAACGAGTGCATATTCAGAAAAAGACATTTACTAAATGGTGTAATTCATTTCTTAACAGAGTAAGTTTTAAGTTCTTCTGTAAATTTTTGAGTGAATAAAGACTTTTAGTTTTTGACTGATTGTTATCTGTTTTATGTTATGAAATTTTCTACTTTTTCAGTTTTCCAGTTAGAATGGCATCTGCATCTTTTAAATGCAATAATTATACTACAGTTCCAAGAAAAATTTATTTGTATGATTGATTCTTATTTATGTTAAGTCAAGAATATGAAGTTTTAGCGACATTTTATGCCCTGATCGTCACAGTGTTTTTTGAGGATCATTCGGTGATTCAATGCATTATGGTCTTCTCTGTGACTTAATAAAGATGAAAGATATTATTTAAAGATCTCTAACAGTCATGGTTGTTTCGATTTCAATTCTGAATAATAATTATAAGTTTAAGATTAAAAAAATATTTCGTGGATTACATTATCAAATAGTTGAATTAAATTATTATCAAGTGGTTAGAAGACGACATTTATTGCTGCAAGATTAAATTTATATATATATACACATCAGTATTTAAGTTAAAAATCTCGTCTATTCTGTGCCATTCATCCATGTTGTCGATTTATCTTTCCATTTTTATAAAGCCATTCATATAGTTTTGTCATGCTTTTCTTCATTCTCACGGAATATTTGTTTTATTCAGCAATTCCAAAACCAAGAATCTGGAGGACACTTGTCCTCTAGTTCCATAACAATATTATTAAAATTAATTATTTAACTAAAATAAAAAAAGATCAAGTTCTAAAACTGAAAACATTTGTAATAAATTTTCCCGCATTATTTTTGAATCTACTTTTGCTATCATTAACTTTTCCTCTCACGAGAATGAGAACAATTAATCTGCTGTCGCCAAGTTGAGATTAGATAAAATCACATGAATAGGGTAGCACTATATTTTACTAACATGATTCTAAAATCTGTTATCTGTGTCGTCCCACAGGATGCTGAGGATTAGAAGCTTGCAACTTCACTGCTAGGATCCTCGCTATGATCCGGAGAATTTTTGGAGCATCACGACGCTGTTATTCAGAAAATCAGATCTTTAAGAATCATAGACGTTATAGAACTATGCTTGTTTGAATCAAAAGTAAGTATCCAAGAATTGGTAATTTAGTGTCTTTTATTACTATTGCAACAAAATCTTTATTACTATCGTTGTTAACATTAATTTATTATTTCTATTAAATTCATTTCCTTCATAAATGCATTCTACATTTCAGATGCATTGCTGTGAAATAAACTGAATTAACTTAGTTTTGAATTTCTCATATTTTCGCTTGTAAACTAATCATTCATTGCATTATTTTTTCCTTTCCAAAATCTCATGAACTTCTCTTCTCTTCAACTAATAAATATCCTTATTTTTAAAAATTTTCCCATCGAAATAGCATCATCTTACTGTTTTGCAAATTTATTTTAATTATATCTACAAAGTGTGAAATTAATTGTTTTACTCAAATCGGTAAGAAATGCTAACACTCGCTACTGGTTTAATATTATGCAATGTTTAGTCCAAAATCGAAATTAAGACTTAAAAATTACTTTGAAACCCTGCATTTCCTATTTATGGAGCTCTCTATATTGAAATTATATAGCAAGAACAAAGTAATTATAGCAAAGTTAATAATGGTAGTATAATGGTACTGAAAATAATACTGATGGTAACAACAGTAATACTTGTAGTGTAATGATATTGATAGTGATGACGATTATTTTCAGGCACGGTTGGAAATCGTCGATTTATTCGTAGATTTTGGAGATGGAGTGTTATTAATGAAATTGCTGGAAATTATCTCAGGCGAAAAGCTTGGCAAACCAAATCGAGGTCGAATGCGAGTGCAAAAAATTGAAAATCTTAATAAAACACTCGATTTCTTGAAGAAAAAGCGAATTCAGGTCGAATTTTGAGACATTATCTTCATTTTATCCAAATTTTCCACCTATTTTAATCGAGCGTGATTCATTATAGGATTTTATTTACAAGGATCGGAATATTTTTGCCTTTACAGTAATTTTCATTTTCCTCGTTCTCGAAATCGAATCTTTTGATACTTGACTGCCACATTTGAAAATGATGACATACGGCATAATTCTTTTCCAATGACTCGAAAACAATAAATTAGTAGGATGGTATTACTTGTTATTGTCACGAGAATTATACTATCATAGTTCCAATGTACAATATTTTTAGCTTCTTCAGAATCCAATATTCTTTTCTTATCTGTTCGGAAGTTTAGGTCTCTACAGACATCTGTTATTCATTGATGAAAATGTTCTAGCTGACTTGTTGTTCCTTATGTATTTCTTCACTTTTACACATATTTCATACGGCTTTTATTCCGTTCGCATATATGTAAAAAGCAGCATTAATTGCTTTTTCGTTATTGAAATGAAAATCCTAATTTGAAATATAAAACATCTTCATCTTTATTTGAAATATAACATGAAATGGCAAACTAATATGTTTTTTTTTTTTTCTTATTGATGGAGTTTTGAAGATCAACAAAATCATTATATTTTGGACAATTAACTTTGATCCTAATATATAATCATCATTATTGAAGTCACCGAAACTGAAAGATTTAAATTATTAGAAATACTTGGAAAAATGCAGAATCAGTATTCGAGAGTATTTGAGTTCGGTGAAATTAATTTATGATTATATAAAATTCTTGAAAATAGTTACTTATAGCTAGAAAACATTGGTGCAGAAGATATTCTGGATCGAAATGAACGGCTTATTCTCGGTCTCATTTGGACGATCATTCTTCGTTTTCAAATTGACACGATTTCAATCCCGGTAAATTGATAGATATTACCAGTTGTTATGCATGAGACTTGAAACTTAAGATGATGAATTATGTTAATTTTAAAAGATTTTCGAAATCGATTTATTTTTGTTTATTGAAAGACGTTAAATTTCAGATGGACGAAGAATCCGGTGAAAGAAAGCATGCAAAGGATGCACTTCTGTTATGGTGCCAGAGAAAAACAGCTGGTTATGCAAATTCTAAAGTTGAGAATTTCACCACTTCATGGCGTAATGGTCTTGCTTTCAACGCACTGATCCACGCTCATAGGTCTGCATAATTTCATATTTATTAAAAAATTAAAAGAAGATAATATTCAAGTTAATAATTTCCCCAGTTCCTTGCTTACTTGCATTAATAATGTCTCTGATATTTTCTGCTACGTGTTCATTTTTTACGTTACTACGAAAAACTTTTTTACAGTGTCATTTTTATATTCTCATTTAAAGACGTTCAACTGATAATTGTAATTTAAGGCCAGATTTGATCAATTACGAGAGTTTATCGCCACAAGATGCGATTGGAAATTTGAATAATGCTTTCGATGTAGCAGAGAAAAAGCTAGATATTGCACGTCTGTTGGATGCTGAGGATGTTAACGTTGCTCATCCGGATGAGAAGTCTATCATTACTTACGTTTCGCTCTATTATCACCACTTTGCGAAGCAAAAAACAGAAATGACTGGTGCAAGAAGAGTTGCTAAGGTGAATAGTAATCAATCGTGAACTTTAGCAACATTTAATCCAACTTTGTTCCATTTCCAATATCAGTTCAAACAACTTTAGATTTATCATGAGTTTTAAATCTAATTAAAACTATTCCAGATTAGTTTTATTGCTTCAGTTGATTGAGTACTCAAATTTTGTTATTGCTTCTCTATATGGTTTTCAGTACAGATACAACTTTAAGAAGAAGTTATTACCATCTGGAATATGCGCGATGGGATGAAGCATACTATTCTTTTCTAACTTATTCTTTATGTAGTAATAAATGACATGTTAGTTTTACTGATAACAAAGTTTTATAGATAGTCGGTAGCCTAATGTCTTCTGATCAACTTCAAGAGGATTATGAAGTGCTGTGTTCAGAATTGCTTTTTTGGATACAACAAACCATTGCGATGCTGAATGATCGAAAATTTCCGAATTCCTTGAAAGGAATTCAGGATCAATTATTGGAATTCAAAAACTATCGCACTATGGAAAAACCACCGAAGTACATGTTCTTAACGAAATTTCTATCATGATATTGAGTCATTATGTTTTTGTCCAGATACTTTCATCGAATTGTATTGCAGCTCTCTTGTTGTTATCAAGGGATTATAGATTCAGGTTTTCTCGATTCTGTATTATGAAATTATAAACAGTGCTTTTCTGTATTTGTCATAAATATTGCTTCTAATATATGAATATTTTAGGTATAAGGAAAAAGGAGAATTGGAAGCTTTATTTTTCACAATACAAACGAAGAGGAAAGCTATGGGAAGGAAACCATATGTTCCCGCAACGGGTATTTTTAAGAATTGCAATTATCTTATGAAGTGGATGTCACTCATTGTTAGAGTTTAAAAAAAAAAAAAAGAAAAAACTTTGAAGGACATGTTTTGGTGGAGTTTGAATATTTGTTAGTTTCTTAGTTGCCAGCATTTCAGGCCTATTCATGCATGATATTGAATCAGCTTGGGCACTTTTGGATCATTCCGAAAATGATAGACAGCTAGCCCTTATGATGGAATTGCGGAGGTTGCTTATTTGTTTTATTGAGTTTCTGAATTTTTTCCCTTTATATAAAAATGCATCAGAAATTAAACAAAATACGATTTGCTTGATCTTTTATCTTCACATGAAATTTTTGAGAAAGATCATTATAAAATTTGGAACTGAGAAGTTTATTCATTAAGTGGATTAATAACAAAGAATTTTAAAAGATTTAATTCCATTGTAACTAATAGCTAATGCGGTATAATTTATAAAAATACAAAAACAAATTTCCAGACAGGAAAGATTGGAACTTATGGCGCAAAAATTTGAACGTAAAGCAGGATTACGAGATGCTTGGTTACGTGAGATGAGTTCTGTCTTGCAAGATTTCGATTTGGGTAGAAATATTGCTCAGGTTGAAGCTTCAATGAAAAAACAACAAGCCATTGCTGCCGATATCCTGCCTAGGGTTCGTTATTTTATTTCTGTTTTTGATTCTATTACAATTATTATGATAGTAATTGCAGTTGTTATTGTATTGTGATTTAAACTTCGGATTTTGTTGAAATAGAAAAATTCATGTTGGAAATAAAATAAATTCTAAGTAAAGGAGACTTTTAACTATCCATATTGCGTCATTTCAGGAAAATCGGTTTAAGTCGCTGTCGTTTATGGCTGCCGAACTATCAAAGGAAAATTATCATGATAGCGACAAAATCCGAATACGTGAACGTGAACTTTTAGATAAATGGTCACAGTTGCTAGCAGCTTTGGAAGCACGACGTCGTGCGCTTTTATCATTAAGTGATCTGATGGGATTGCTTCGCGATATAGATACACTGTCATCGGAGATACGCGCATTAGAGGTGAGATTCAGTTGCGTAGATCATTTGTTAGTTACATGACTATTACTTTGAAAATCTCAGTACAAGAAGGTTTTCTTTAATATTAAACTCTGGATCTTAATTAAAGTATTTTCATTTTTGTGTTCGGAATAAAATTTCTAATATAGATTAGTATTTTTCCTGATATTACTTTGTTATTTTTGCAGCAGGTCTTTTGATGGTATCATTCTGTATTTAAGTCTCTCCTCTGTATTAATTATGGTTTAGCCTCAATTTCGAAGTCGCGATGTTGGAAAACATTTATTGGGAGTCGAAGATTTGCTTGGCAAGCAAGAGATTCTTGAAGCACAACTTAATTCGCAGGGAGAATTATTGAAAAATGTGACGTTGCAAGCACTGGACTATATTCGAGGAAAGGGAGAACAGTATGACGTATTGCAAAGGAAGTTGGACGATGTGAGCGGTCTTTACGAGAGGTAAATCTTTGCAAAATTCTGAGATAACTTAAGTAAATTATGGTATGCAAGTCTTGGTAGTTTTGATCTGAATATTTTGAGATAGACCGCTTTAGGATTAGAACAGTATTCTTGATATGAAGAAATTCTCAAAGCACAACTTAATTCACGCTTACATTTACTTATGTTTGCAGTATTGTACAGTTATGCCAGCAGCGCAGGATGATCTTATATAGTGCTCGTGATTTGTACCGTTTTATGCAAGATGATGAGGAAGAAATGAGTTGGCTACAAGAGAAAGAAGATTTGTGCATTGTGCTTCTGAAAAACAGGGATCTTTCAGCCACCGCCCAATTAAGGCGTATTTTTAAGGTTAACATTTTGATATTTTCAATCAAGATTTCATTTTTTCTTTCTTTATTTCTTCAGTAGTTTTTTTTTTTTTTTCATTGCAAAGTCCTTGAAACAATTAGTTTATTTTCTTTAACTGAAGAATTTGGAAACCGAAATGGAAGGACATTGGCAGAGAGCAAAAGGAGTGATTGCAGCTGGTGAACGATTAGTGGCGACGGGCCAAAATAAAGAGGATATTCAAACAAGAATATATAATTTACACGCAAAATGGGAGCAGTTGAGGAAAGTGAGTGAAGTTTTTAAGTTTTCGGCAATTTCGGAGGAATATCTAAATTTCCGGAATTTAATGTTTTAGATAAGATCGATAATGCGTATATGAATGTTTAGGGGTACCAATTATAGGCACACACTGCAGAATGCATTCCACTAAAAGTCTTAGATTCAAGCGGAAAAAAGTAAAACTTTTTTTGCTATGCATATCTGATGTCGTGTTTGTTATATCTTTTCATTGATACACAATTTCTTTAGGTAGTTGAAGCGGTTGGAAGGTGGCTGCGTGAAGCTGAACAGGCTCATCAGTATTTCCAGGACGCGAATGAAGCAGAAAGTTGGATTCGTGAGAAAATGCCACTCGTCAAAAGTAGTGATTATGGGCGTGATGAACAAGCATCGGAAAGTCTATTATCAAGGTAAATTGATTTTTCTGTAAACTAAATTTGATTACTGCAAGTTTGATTCATTTTCATTACACTTTTGTAAGGAGTCAACGCTTTTTGATCTCACTGTTTTGTGTCTATCATTGTTAGCATCTTTCATTTACTAATATTTAATATTTTTAATTGAAGACATTTGCGTTTGGAAGAAGAGATCCAAGCCTATCGAACTGATATAATAAGGCTGGAAGAGATGGCAAGAGAACTAGCAAATACGGAATTCATTGCGGGTGCTGTTGTGCGTATTGAAGAGGATACAGAAGAACTTATTGTACCGCAAGTGAAAATGCTGTACGCTTACGCTGGAAATAATATTGAAGTTAAAAAAGATGAGGTGAATATCAGTGTTTATTCGCCTTCTTTTAACGGTATTTTTATTTATCAAAGTATTTATCTGAATTTGACAATGTTAAGTATTCAGATAATTTGCTTGTCTATTGTCTGTTTTACCGTAAGGAAATGTTTGATCCATTTTATTTTGTATTAGTTCAATAAATTATTCAAAGTAATCGATTTTCGTTTTTTTTTTTTTTTTTTAATTTTTATTTTTATTTTTTGTTTTTTCTTATTTAACCCTTGATTTTGTCTAACTAACGGATTTTGAACTTTGGAGTTTTTTTCATATTTTTGTTCATTCTTTTAATAGGTAAAAATGAATCGTTAAAGGATTCTTTGTTTCCTGACAGAGACGTCCTAGATTTAAACTAGCTCTCCAAAATTTGCATAATCTCTCAAATGAGAAGTTTTATTGGAGAGTTGAAGTATTGAATAGAGATTTAGTAGGGAAGTCGCTATCGATAAAATTAATACCAGTTTAAGTTTTTATTTTAAGATATTAGCATTAATCGAAAAATCAAACAACGATTGGTGGCGTGTCCTTAAACAAGATGGAATCGAAGGTTATGTACCCGCAAATTATTGTAAAGTTGTGGAAGGGGAAACAGTAACAGTTGCACAAACAGTAACTACCCGTAAGACGGAACGCGAACCACAGGGCTCCCGGAATGCCATTATGGAACGACAAGAAGCCATAAGTGCTGGTTATAGGAATCTGAATAATCTAGCTGAGGTAAAGAAATAATTTTTTCTGGTAAGTGCTCATAGAGTTATAATGTATGGACTCCAGTTATTTCGGATTTCTGTTCCTTTCATTTTTTCATTTCAAATTTATGTTCTGTTCAAATTATTTGAAATCAATTCTACCATTGCTTTTCTGTTTACTGCCTTATCCAGATTCGCTCATGGAGTTTTATGGATTTTTAGGAGCGTCGGCGACTTCTTAATGATGTAATTAAGCTGTACAAATTCTTACGTGAATGTGATCAATTTGAAACCTGGGCAAAAGAGACAAAAACAGCTCTTACTGACAGCACTGCTTCATACAATGTTAAGGCTTCGCGAAAGAAATTTAATGTAAGTTGCGGGAAAATCCTCATATGCGTAATACCGGATCAAGTAAATAAATATTTAACTTCAAGTTTGAACTGTTAAAGATTTTTATAATATAAATTATTGCATATAATTCAGAAAGCATTGTACCTTTACAATGCTGTACAAGATCATTTAGTACTTTGAATTTTATCTCGAAAACTGTTCTGCAAATTTCTGATATTCACTCAGTTTAAAATAGTTGGAATCACAGCTGGGTATTATAAAAAGATAATTAAATGAAAGTTGAACCTCATGTCTTGTTTAAATTTCATAACTGATTCCTGCCTTTTTAGAAACTCGAAAATGAAATCAGCGCGAATGGTAAAATGCAGATAGAACGAATTAATAATGTTGCCGAAGAATTAGTTAATGAAGGTCACAGTCATAGTGATGAAATTCGAAGACGTCAGGATGTGGCGAATTTGATTTGGAATAAAATACGGGATCTTTTGAAGACAAAGCAGCGTCAACTTGTAAGTTAATCAAGTGATTTCTGAATGTAAGCCAGTCTAAGATCAGACGGGAAGTTTTTTACGATTTTACAATGATAAGTCAAGAATGAACTTGAGATTAAAATTTCACCAGCAGTTAGTGTGATTCTGAAGTATTTCTTAGATTTTTCATACTCTGATAAAATTATCGTTAATGATATTTATATATTCACGAAAAATTTGAGTATGCGTTGTTTTGTATTTCAGTACATAATATTGGATTAATGCAGAACTTTTATGCTTGCGGCAGTGTCAATCTAACTGAGCCAAGGAGTTATCGCTAGAAATTAAAAATGATAAAACCAACTATCCAGCTATAACATGCTAGTTTTATTTATCGTCATTTCATTTATAATCATTTCAGGAAGCAGCCGAAAGAGTTGCAGCATTTAACGAAACATGTGAAGATGCGCGATCATGGATGCAAGATAAATTTGATTTACTTGAACATAAGGTTGACATGAATGATCCGAAAGCTGTTCAGGCAATGCAAAAGCGTTATCAAAATTTGGGAAAGGATCTTAAACCATTGGAGGAGAAAATTCTTATTCTTCAACAACTTGCGGATGAGGTTTATTGTTTCAATATTTGGAGAAAATCGGTAATGCAAAAACTTCAGAGAAATTCATGATTCATTATTTCCATAGTATTAATAATTTAGCAATCATTGAATTTTTGGAGACAAGCAAATTAAAAATTCTGATTAAAATAATAAATGCTTCCAGGTAAAGAAAGAACATCCGGAAGAGGCCGCTAAAATTGAACAGATGATCAGAGAATTAGTTTTAATGCATGATGAGCTGCGGCAAAAATCAGCTGCACGTATTGAAGAAGCCGAGCAGACCCAAGGATACCAGATGTTCAATGGTGCTGTGAAGTATGTTTTGTAGTTAAAATGCGGAATAGAATCAACTGTTTGTTAAAATATTTCAAATATTTTTTATGCATTAACAATGGATTAATCTTTTGTTGGAATTCTACTGATCTGTACTACTTTTATATGGAATATAAATAAGTAAATAAATAAAAATATAAATAAATAAATATATATATATATATAACTTTTTAAAATTATTCGTCAGTAATACTAAAATCCTCTTGTTTGGAGCTCCGAAAACAATATCCGTTTTTAGACCTTCAGATCTTTATCATTCACTCTGCATTAGACTATTAAGTCGTGTTTCGTGAAAAATTTCATTTGTTTTATGATATTATGCAAAATTTCTTCCCTCGATCACTGATTATTTTCAGGAATTTGCAAACATGGATTGACAAAACAAAATCGACTCTTGTTGATAACACTCGGCCAGTAGATGTTTCGTCAGCTGAAGAATTGCTAAAGAAGCATTATGAGCTTAACGATGATATAAGTGGCAAGAAATACGAATTCGATTATGTGCGCGATCTTGGACAACGCCTGTTGCAGAAAAATCCAGCACTTTACGATGTTTGTCTGCCGATTTTGGAAACTTAAGTGTAAGAGGAGGGCTTAAATGATTTCAAATATCTTTTTTTGAGATCAGCGGGAAGGCTATTTGATAAATTAATAGAAATTTGTTGATAAAACGTTGCAATTTCATCATCATTTTAAAAATTCGAAAGTGTAAGGTATTAATTGAATATGAAAATTTATGATCGACTGCGGACAGTAAATGACTTTGATTAAATCGGTTTAGAGTAGTAATTTATTAAAAATATCTTTTAGGTGAAAGGAAGTTTGAAGAAATTAGACACTGAACAGCAGACACTCAATGCTTTGGGGAAAGAAAAGGAGCGATGGCTGAAAGAACTTTTGAATTTGCAGCTACTAAACACAGAAGCGGAAAGAATTGACGCAGCGACAAAAGGGCATGAAGCTTTTTTGGAACTTACTAGCCTTGGGGTACTATTTTGTCACATTTTTGGAGATTTTTAAGATCGATATTATTAATTATGAATGTTGAACTTTTAGAATTACTGGTAGTCTATTCGATAATTCCGTTTTTTACGGATTTCAATTATCCGTTATAAAAGCGTGTTGTGGTTGTCTTTATTTTATAAATTTCATTGAAATCAATTCAGGATTCGGTAGAAACAGCTGAAAATTTGTTAAAACGTCATTCTGACTTCGAAGCAAAACTAAGGGCCCAGGAAGATCGACTGAAAGTTTTCGCCAGAAGTGCCGATCAGCTGATCCAAGCAGGACACAGTGAAGCAGATTTCATTAAAAAGGTTTTCTTAGAGCACAAGTTAATCATCCCCGCTCACTTCAGTTTCTGTCAGAAATTCATGAGTTTGTAAATCTGATTTGTTTTCATCTGCAAGCTATCTTTAAAGCCAGCTTTTACTCTGCTTATAGTGAGTAAACGTAATAGTCAATTATCTGGACCAGTATGAATAAACAGAAACAATGTAATTGACACATTTTTTGGTATATTCATTGTTATACTTGTTTATTTTCACGCATTCATTTATTTGATGACTAATTCTTTTTTGTTTGACTTAAAAGCAATGATATAGAGCTTAGATTAATCAGTGCATTTTCTCAAAATTTTAGCGTCGTGATGATGTTTTGACTCGTCGATCGCTAGTCCATCAAGCAGCGACGAAACGGCGTGCACAACTAGAAGCATCACTTCAGTATCAAAATTTACGCCGAAATATTCAAGAATTAACGCAGTGGATAGCGGAAAAGAAGAAGATTGCAAATGATGGTTCTTATCGAGACACAGCATCTATTACTATGAAATTGCTAAAACATAAAGCATTTGATGCGGAATTAAAAGCAAATGCTGCACGTTTAGACGAGCTGAATGCGGTAAGTTTGGGTTTTGTTTTAATATTTTCAAATTATCAATCGCATGTTTGTAAATGGTTTTCGGTCTGTTGAATTGGGAAACTTCACTGAAGTTATTATCACATCTTATTGGTGTTACTGAATCCAAAAAAAAATGAAATACTACCAGCATGATTAACTTTGGTAATGACTCTAAAAATGTACACGACAGCATACTGAATATTGAATTAATGGAGTAGGTAAAATACCAGTCTTTTTTTTTTTTTTTTTTTTTCCTTTTTTTTTTTTTTTTTGATTTGCTTATATTTTTATGAAATCTGAAGAGTGTTTTCTGGACAAGTAGTGATACTTACTGATTCCTTTTCCCAACAGTTTTGTTTTGTAATTCATTTATTTATGTTTCTTTTAGGAAGGAAATGCTCTTATAGCAGCACGGCACTACGAATCGAAATCTATTCAAAAGTTGTTGGGCAATGTAAATGCAGAATGGGCTGGTCTCTTACATGCAGCAAACGCTAAAGGAGAATGTTTGAAACAAGCGGAAGATCAGAAAGGGTTGAATAGTGCTCTGGATGATGCTCATTTGAAGTTGGACGAAATACAAGCATCGCTGAATTCGAAAGATTTGGGAACTGATTTGCGTGGCGTGAAGGAACTCATCTATAAACACGTTGTTATGGAAAAGGAAATGATTGTTTTTGAGAAAAGAACTTTTGAAATGACGGAGAAAGCAAATGTTATGATACAACAGGGACACTTCGATTCGATCGCCATTAAGAAAGCTGTACAGAAATTAGCGGAGAGGTTAATTCTGACTTCTTTGCTCGTTCGTGATTTCGTGGGTTTAAAGTTTTTGTTATTAAGCTTCAATCGTTTTCAGTTCCGAAATGTGGCAAAAATTTCAAATCATATGTCTCTGGTCTTTTATTTAAATTTAGGCTTCAACTTAGAAGTTCAAGATTTTTATATTGAAATTTTGGATTATTAAAATCTTTGCAAAGAAGTCTTGGTCGTATTACTCATCAATGAATGAGTTGTACTTCGAAGTAGCTGTAAAAATCTATAAATTGCATGACTCAATTATGATAGTGGAAAATTTCAGGTTTGAATCACTGAAGAAACCGGCTAGAGATCGTCGAACAGCACTGGAGGAAAGTTTAAAATGGCATCAACTGTCATTTGACATAGATTGTGAAATGCACTGGATTTCGGAGAAGGTTCCGATTGCATCATCTGAAGAAACTGGTCGCTCTCTTACGGAAGCGACCAATATGCAAAAAAAATATGAACAGTTGGAGGTTAGCTCATATTTTCAGACACATCATTTGCAACGTTGATGCATCTCAAAAATTAGTAGAATTTAACAAACACAAAACTTTCGTTGATATAACAATGATATCGCAGAGGGAGCGAAATCCCCTCCGAAGAACTAGCCCCATCGATGATGAAAGCAACCGTGTGAAGCCATCTCCTTCTTTTGAAGCAGAGTATTGTTAATTATAAAAAGTTACATAGAGCCTGGGAACAGTCACATATAGGAAAACTCCGTTTTTGGTTCTTAATTCAAAGTTTTTTCAGTCGTAGGACTCAGGTAATTACAAATGATAATCAGAGCAGTTATTGCATGTTTTTGTTTTATTATAAGTTGTTTTTTCAATAAATGACCAATTTCTTGAAACATTTAATTTCTTCCTCTTGCTATATTTTCCTATACTTCGAGTTCTTTCTGTAGAACAAAACCCTGATCGCAACGCGCAACACACTGATGTGTTGTATGTTGCGATCAGTTGCAATCAGTGTGTTTGCAACACACTGATCTTTTATTACAATTATTTTTTCTTGAAATGTATTTAGCAGCATTATCTTTCAAAATTTGAAGAACAAGATCTACAAATTTACAGGCAGAAGTGGCATCGCGATTGCCTCATATTAAGCAGACATTGAATCGTGGTAACGATCTTATTAAGGAGAAGCATTATGCACAAGAACAAATACACTCTAAATACGAACAAGTGTGGTTTATTTCTGTGATGTACTTTATTTTTATATCTACGTGGTGTTTTCAAGCAAAGTAACTTTTTCATTTTTCTAATTTGGTTTTTTAATTGCAGCTTGCTGAAGCTTTGACATCTTTGAATAATTTAATGCAAAAACGAAAGAATTTGTTGGATTGGGCTCTGAAAGAAGAGCAATATATGTTCGATGCAGCTGAGGTAATGGATTGTACTTTTTCTAGCTTGTCTTATTTTTTGTATATGTATGCAGCTCATGGAATTTACACAGAGATTTTTCAGCTGATTATTAATTTCAGTGGACCATTTTAAAACTTTCGATAGGTTTTCTAGTCATTAAATTTAGGTCGATTCATGGATGAATGAAAAGCGGGGAGTGTTAACATCGGAAGATTACGGTCAGGATGAAGATGCAGCGCAGAAATTGTTGGCTAAACATAAAGCTTTACAAGCGGATATGGTTACATATAAGTAAGTTTATACATATGCATTTATTCATGCATTCATTTTTTCCTTATTAAATTTAATTTGCTCATTTTTGAAGTAGTTTTTCAAAGGTAAAAATATCTTATTCTTGAAAAAGAACATTTGCGGAGAAAGATTAGAACTTTGATAACTAACATTTTCATGATTAATTGTAGCCATGTTAACCATTCAGGCATTATGTCTCCCAAATTTGGCACATCTACTTATTCATGCGGTTTTTCTGTTCTTGGGAGATTTGTTCAACAATCAAAACTATCTTAACCAGTTCATAATCTGCAGTGCCATTTGTTTAAATAAGATTATGTTAATTTTCATATGCTTTACAGACAGTGGCTTCAGAAATTGACAATTCAGTGTAAGGAGCTGGAAAATTCAAATCGGTCAAACAATGAACGATTTGTTACAAGGCAAGCGGAACTGGAAAAAGAATTTGAAACACTTTCAAGTTTGGCAGACGAAAGAAGGCAACAACTTGAAAATGCAGTCTATTTATATCAATATTTGCGAGAAAGTCAGGATTTAGAAGCATGGATCAACGAGCAGTTACTTGTTGCAATGAGTGAAGATTATGGAATTGATTATGAGCATTTAAAGGTTGTTAAAATTCATGAAAGAACATTCAAAAATTCATTTGAAATTTCTGGTACTGATTTTTGTTTCAAATATATTGACTCAAAATCAGTTATCTTTAATATTTTTAGGAATTTAATAATAAAGCACTTTAATGTAGAAAATTGTGATTTAAGTGCACCTTTGAATTCTCCGAAGAACTGATCTGAAATTTATGATAAACGAAACATTAGAACATCAGAAATTTGCCCAGCCGTTTTAGTACTGATCACTGATAACTTAGTCGTATATATTTCAGGAATTACAAAGTCGTTTCGAAGATTTTAAGCAGAGCGTCAAAACAGGTAGCGAAAGATTTGTACATTGTGAATCAGCAGCGAATGCATTGCTAAGACGCAGTCCACCGTTTGGTCATGATATTTTGAAACGGCAGGAAAAGTTGAGGTGATTGACAGTTATTTCTCGAAATATTCCGGCCGTTTTTCGGTTGAATAACTTCTGAATGATTTCTTGTCTTTTGTCTTTTTAAATTTTTAGTTCAGTCTATTCATGTTTTAATGGTAGCAGCTTACATTTTTTAAAGCTAAAATGAAATAAAATTTGTCAAAATCGGGGCTGTTGATATTTATCTTATCGCGGAAATTTGTTGCCAATAAATTCGTTTGTTGAAATATGTTTTTTCTTTTAAAATTATATCATATTTTTAATTCAGTAGTAAATGCCAATTTATGAAAATAGGTATAAAAAAAACTTGGAAACAGTTAAGTGCTTACAATACCTGAATTTTTTAACACTTTAGATCCGTCTGGTCTTTGCTACTAGATTATATTGAAAGTCGAGATCAGAAACTAGAAGCAGCAGAAGAATTGCATCGTTTCAATCGTGATGTTGCTGAGAATCAAGAACGAATAGCTGAAAGGCAAGCTTCAATTCCCGCGGAACTTGGGAAAGACATCAAGCAGGTTCATTCCTTGTGGTTAAAGCATGAAGCTTTCGAAAATCAGCTTGCTGCCATGGAGCAACAGCTACGTGATTTATTAGAAGAAAGTGCACGCTTGAAAGCTTCTTATCCTGGTGGCAATGCAGAACATATCACCGCACAACAAGCAGCTCTAGCTGAAGCTTGGCAGGATCTGCAAGACGCAACCGTTTTGCGTCGCGATATGTTGAAAGCTGCTTACGATTTTCAACGCTTTTACGTGAATGTGAGTGATTGCTGAGAATTTTTGCCAGTTAAGAGTTTCAGATAGTAAAATGGTATGAATCAAAAATTACATTCTTTATCTCCGTAACTCTTAATAATTCTAGATGAAATCATTTCCAATTAATAAATCTCAAGTTAATTCTATTTTTCACTATTACCGTATTATGGAATAACAGCACCTAAAAAAACATAAACATATTTAAAAATTTTTAGCTTAGTGTTTAAATGTGGAAAATTTAAAGATCTTTTTTTTTTCTCTCTCTCGTTTCCGAGTACAACAAAAGTTACAGTTCCTTGAAATTCAGAATTTGGAAAACCGAGTCTTTCTTACAGAGTTGTCACGCAATAATAATTTAAGTTTTAGGCCCGTGATTTGATAGCATGGACAGAAGTGATTGTAAGAGACATGCAAAGTAAACAAACAGTACATGATTTGCAAAATGCGGAATGGTTGCAGAAGGAACATCTTCGTCTGCAGGTAAATTTGTGATGTTTAATGAAATAACGGTCTGAGGAAAACTTTTTTTCAATATTAGTTCATCATATAATTGAAATTACGCTGTTTTATAAGTTTGTAATTTTCAGTGATGCACGGTCATTTATGCAGTTGTAGTAATAAAAGTTCTATAGTAATAAATTTATGTAATAATAAAAGTTCTTGGTAACAGGATAGCAAGTTCTGTCAGTTTATTTCACTAGCTGAATCTAATATTTTACAGCATTCGAACTTTTCATCTATCGATTTTTTTTCTCTGGTTTGTTTACTTCAATAAAAATTAATTAACTTATGCGTAAATTTGTAGTATACGATTATGTCCGTGTTGTTTAGGATGTTTGATTTCATATTATGATGAAATTTTATCTTTTCTGCATTTCTCAGTCTTAGGCTGAAATAGAAGCGCGCGAACCGGATTTTGCACGACTTTCTAGTCGCGGTGAACAAATGATATCGAAAGATCATTATGCAAGCGCAGAAATTGCAGCAAAATTGAAGCAGGTAAAAGAAGAGATCATTCATTTAGCAGAAAATGAAAATCAGATTTAGATGGGATCTTCGATCTTGAAAGAAGTAGAAATTTGAGAACTTGAAGAAACAAAATTGAAACAAATTGCAAGAGATTTTGCTGTTTCTGTAATTCTTGTCATTTATGAAATAATGTATGAAACAATTATGGATTTTTTCCTCATTTAGATTGACCAGGCTTTGAAACGAGTTCGAAATGAATGGGCCATACGGCGCGAATGGTTGTCGCAGGTCCGTGAATGGCATGCATTCCAGCGAGAGGCGAAACAAATTCTGGCAACAATCGCAGCTCGACAAGCAACACTTTGTTGTGCGCAGGTATGCTGAACTTAATTTTAACCCAATTACAAAATTTGCTGTTATTTCATTAATCAGTCATAAGCTATCAGGTAATGATCTACTTATGCCCAGTTGTGTTTATTGAATGTGGTGGTATGTTCCATGAAGCATTAAATGAATATTTTAAAAATTTAATTGCTTTAATATCAAATTCTTAAGGTTGGAGGAACAGTAGAAGAAGTTGAAAATCAAATCAAAAAAGTGGAGACATTTCAAAAGGCGCTCGCAACTCTCGATGATCGCGTTATTGCTTTACAGAAGACAGCAAAACAATTAATTGCTGCCAGACATATTGAGTCCTCGAAAATCGACCAATATATGAAACAGGTATAGGAGCATTAAATTCCTTGTTTCAAAGTTTACGATATCCATCAGGTTAGAAAAAAGAAAAATGAAACATATATTTAGGGAAAATTGTCAGGACTTGAAATGTCGAAAAATTTATATTATTCATTCACAGTAATATAAAAAAGAGCTAATTGGAAGTCTATTTTATTACTTGAGCCGAATTTTGATACCAATTCTAGAAAAAAGGGAAGTGCTTTTGCTATGAAATGAATTTGAAAGAGATAAGCATCTTTTATGCTATATTCAGTGATGTAGCTGCATATGTGAATGTTTTCATGTAATCGCAATTAATCTCTAAAATAAAGAAAATAGACAGTTTGAGATATCTGAAACTCCTGAAACCTTTTCCTTTTTTTGGAATAATTCCTCTCTTTGGAAAGGTTGTTATTTATTTTATATAATTTTTTTATTTAGGTTGAAGCAGCTCTCGCACAACTTCGCGTACAAATGAATGTACGGAAAAGTATTCTGAATGATGCATTGAATTTGGCTTGTTTCAATAGTGATATGATGGAGATAGAAAGCTGGATTGATGATAAGCAGAAAAGAATAAATGCTGAGAGTGATAGACAGGCGAAGTTGACAAGCATCGAAGATAAAATGAAACGCTTACAGAAACATCAGGTTTATAATTTCGTTCTTGAGATGATTGGTACCACTTCACTATGTTTTATGTTAAGCTAAACCCAATGGAAATCTTAATTATTGGATTGAAAGTGTAAGAAATAGTGCACTTTGCAATTTTTTTTTTTTTTTTCAGTTTTCTAGTTTAAAAATTCACTTTCGTGAAGCTTAATTTTTCCGGAAATTCCGTACGATGCTTGATTTGAGCAAAGTTCCAAAATTTTCGGACGTTGCTTGATTTAAGCAATATTCATATTTTTTCAGGCAATGGAAGCTGAATTGTCAACGAATGAGTCCCGAATTCAGGAAATTAGAGTACGCGCACAAACATTAGCATCTAAGCCTACCAATGATGGACATGACATTAACAAGAGGTTCATTCTGTTCATTTTGTTAGATCAACTTTTGATTTAGAAAATGGGGAATTTTCGTTTTTATTCAATCTTTATTATACTGAATATTATTTAATTATTTTAAAAATGGATAGAATTCAGGACTGCTGCTATGCTTAACAAGTGGAATGAACTGGAAGCCATGTCGCGTGATCAAAGTAGTGCATTGGAAGAAGCTCGGGATTTGCTCAATTTCAAACAGCTTGTTGAAAGAGTTATGCGATGGATAAAGGTAAGTTGTTTCTATGCAATCATCTATTTTCCATATTTTAAATCGTTAAATTTGAATTGTTGAAATTGTTAGGATGTTAGTAATTTTAGCATTAAAGTGAAAATTGCTAGTATTAAAATAGTGAAAAATATTGGTATTAGAAATCCAATACGATTTAGTCTTAAAAGAATGGGGTAAAATTTATAACGTGCCATTCGATACAGTTTACTAAATCCGTTGTACTACTTCAGTTGTAAGAAACAAAAAGTGAATTAAGCAAATAGAGTACAATTTATAGGAAAGAGAACTGCTAGTTAGTGCCGGTAAGATGGGTCGTGATATGGAACATTGCCAAGCATTATTGGAGAAATTAGATGGTACACAGGCGGATGCAAGTGTCGACCAAACTTCCGTTGAATCTGCGAATTGTTTGGGTCAAAAGCTAGCTGCTCAAGGACGATCTTCGAAGGATGAAGTGCAACAACAACTTAAAGAATTAAATGAAGCGTTGGTTCTACTTTTCTTGATTTAAAAAATTTGAACTGATTTTGTGCGAAAATGATAGTAGGATGTCGTTAAGATGGCAAGAGACGTAGAACTTGTTCACTGAAAGATTACAGAATTGAATTTTGCTTTACTTGTACAAATTTCTGAATATCGGCGAAACACTCTTACATAATACGATCAATTGCTTTTAATTGAAATATTGCTATTTTTAAACTTTATTTGGTTTTAGTTGGTCGCAGGTGCAAGTCAAGCTAAGTTTGTACCGTTCACAGCTCCGGTCAGCACTGGAAGTCCACGCATTCAATCGTGATGTTGACGACACCTGTGAAAGAATTCAAGAGAAGCTTACTGCTGTTATAAATGATGATCTTGGGAAAGATTTGCATTCGGTCGAAGCACTGATACGTAAGCAAGAGGCAGTCGAAAGGGACATGACTGTTATTCATGAGAAGCTTAAGTTATAGTTTGCATACTCATTTTGCTGTTGAGTAATTATAAACTTTATTTATGCTTGGCTAAATTTGGAATCAATATTGATCCCTGATTTGAATTCAGGTCTTTCAGCAAGCATAGAATTTATGATATTGATAATGCTGAATCTTTTATATTTCTGAAATTATTTTAGTAGAAAGGAACAGTCGCATTTCAATTTTTCATTTACCAAGTTGGTATTTGAACGAATAAGTTAAGAGTATATAATTAACTTTGCATATTTTAGGCGCACGATATTGAGGCACAGAAACTTCTCGATAAGAAACCTCCACTTTGCGACACAGTTATCGTATCACTGCAGAAACTGGAAAATTCTTGGAAGCAGTTAGCTGAACGAGCGACAGACAGGTTATTCCTCTATTTTTTTAAAATTTTTTATGGAAATTTAAGTTAGCAGTAAATATTTTTTGTTCGAAATTGAGATAACTGTTTTTATGAATGTTTATTTATTTATTTTTTTTTTTTTATGAATGTTATTTTTTTATTTTTAACATATTTCAGGGGGCATGCGTTAATGGCATCTGGTGAATTGCACAAATTCCTTGATGCAATGCGTAAAGCTGAAATCTGGGCAGTAGACGCTCTCAGTCGACTCTCAACTCAAGAAGCTCCACGTTCTGTAGCAGATGCCGATGCATCGATTGCTAGACATGTTGAGAAGCTCGCCGAAATTGATGGGCGACAGGTTCTTTTGGTTATCCATGTTTTCATATGGAAAGAAAACCATGTCCACCGTTCTTTTAACTTTAATTCAAAACATTTTAATATGACTAATTGAACAAATTCATTTATCAGCATTTCTAGAATTTATTTATTTTTTCATTACAGTTTCGTTTTCCAGCGTGAAATGTCAGAACTGCGGGAGTGGAGTACGAAATTGATTACCAAACAGTCGGATCATAAAGGTGAAATACAAAGAGCCTTGAAACGGCTTCAGAATGTGGAGCATCAGTTACGTCAAGTATGGGAGGCTCGAAACATTGCCCTAGCTCGAGCTCGAAATCGTCAGTTGTTTGCTGACCAAGCTGCTCTTGCTGAACAATGGCTTGCATCTAAAGAGACATTCCTAAAACAGGTGAAAACTCCATTTATAGTTGAAACTTTTTTTGTTTTCATAAAATGAATGAATGCTCTTCAAAATTGTATGCTAAGTTTTTATTTGCATTTTAGTATATTACTTGTATATTTTATTCTAATGATATGTGCTTCTCGAATTATTTCTGATAACTTTTATGGACAGAACTTTTATGGTTTTTTTTTTTTATAAATTTTATTTGCTGATTTTTTTTTTTTTAATTTCATTCGCTGATTATTCTTTTTAATTTATTTGCTGATTTCAGGCAGATATGGGCGAGAGTGTTGTTTCTGTTGATGTGCTACTCAAAAAACACTGTGATTTCGAAAAAACCCTCATTGCTCAAAGTGATAAGATCGATGCCTTAAAAAAAGATGCAGATTCGCTAGCATTGGGTGATGCCGATTATCGTAGTGAAATCGAGAAAATGTATGTTCATATGATTGAAGCTGATGAAGCCATCATGACAACAATTTGAAAAAATTGTATTTGGCTTTTGAATCTGTAACATAATGTAGGATTAGATTTTTTATTTCTTATTTCTTTTGAATTGCCTTCGGAATACATTTTTCTCGTTTTTTGCATCATTTGAACGGGAAAAAATGACTCCGGTTTTTTTAGTCGGGACACAGTTCTTTCTCGGCATGCAGCACTCATGGATTCGTGCAAACGACGTCATGAACTGTTAAATGAGTCACGCAAATTGCATGAATTTATTGACAGTTGTGGTGAATTGATGACATGGATCAATGCGAACATTCAGCTTGCATACGATGAAAGTTTTTTGGATCAAACAAATTTAAGGTTCGTCAATATTATTTATCAGAAAAATCGATAGTTTCGGATAAAAGCAACCTTCAATAGTTAAAAATATTACGTAATAGATTAATTACACAGTATATTATCAGCCTTTCCTAATGAAGTAATATAATATCAACCTTTCTTATTACTAATTAGCATAGTCAGCAGCAAGAATATGCATTGTTTCATTCCACTGAAGTGTTATCATAACAATGGCTAGTAGGTTTATTGCACATTTTCGACATTCTTAACAAATTTGCGGAGAAGTCGCACACGTTTATTCCGGGTTCTCTCTCCGTTTTATGTTTTAATTATTATTCACTAGGTACATTTTTACTTCATTCTAACCAGCACATGGTTCAACATCTTTACACTTTGTTTGAAGCTTCTGAACAAATTCTTAAACTTGTGTTGCCAATGCTTTATTGTTATTAGTACTCTCATGCTATAGTTAAGGTCGTAAAAAACGATAGAGAAATGTCATGAATGAAAAAATTTGAGTTGATAGTTTTTTGCAGAGCTAAACTTCAAAAACATTTGACATTTGATGCTGAATTGGAAGCTAATGAAGGTCGCGTTGAATTGATGATTGAAGCTGGTAAGAAACTCATTGCTAGCAAACATTATGCAGCCGATCGAATCACTTTACAAATCGCAGAAGTAAAACGAGGGTGGGACGAATTGAGAAAGTAATGTTCACTTTTATAATTAGCTTATTATTTTTAATAACCTTTTCAATTCAAGCTTAGAGCAGCAAAATTGAAATTAAAATTCTCTACAGCTGGAAATTTTGTATGTTAAAATAGCTTTCTATCTTGCTAAGTAAACGTATAATAGTGAGCCCAGATATACTACAATGGATATTTTTTTCAGTTCAGAATAATGATTAATCATAAAAACTATCCTTCAGTAAGTCAATAATGAAAAAACGCCGGTTATGGGAAGCTAATGAAGCATATCAGTTGAATCGACGCATTGAAGATCTGGAGAAATGGCTTGAGCGAGTAGAAAACGATTTGTCAAGTGAGGATCATGGAAGAGATTATATTTCTGTTGAAGCACTTATTAAAAAACAAGATGATTTGGAAGCTGAAATCAGATCCAGGAAAGATGCTGTCCATGAAATTGTTTCTAAAGCACATGAATTCCAAAAGCAGGTCGGTAAAAAAAAAATGATTTTTTATGATTATGATAAATAACAGGTGATCATTGTTGGATTGTGCGATTAATTTCTTTCGTAACTTCCTTGTTTTTATTATTCACAAGAACTCTGATGGTTATCGTTTATTTTTTATTGTGGAATGATGATCATTTGTTGTGAGAATGTTGCTTATTTTTTGTTTTGATAATGACAAATGAAGCATGTAATAGAGAATCCGCAGTCTGATAATAAAGTGGAGTCGTCCAAATGAAGTAGAAATTTTATGCTGTCATATTACATTGCGTCAAAAGTTAGCAAATAAGCACTGTAATGTTTTTTGCATTTAGATTCAATATAAAATTGTCGTTTTATTCCTTTCTCTTTTTCTTATTCTCAGGAGATCACGAAGTTTTGGCAGTTTCAGGGTTATGCAACTGCTAATGAATCATTGGAAATGGCAACAGCTCTTGAAATACGATATAATGAATTGAAAAAACCCTGCATAATTCGCCGCGAGAATCTGACTGATGCTTTGGCATTTTATGGATGGATATCAGAAGCGGAAGAGCAAACTGAATGGTTAAACGATCGAAAACGGCAGACGATAAGTACAGATTATGGGGATACGTTGCATGCCGTACAGTTTCTCATTAAGAAGCATGCTCATCTTGAAGCTGATATTAATAGTCGTCGGGTTAGATTTAATTCTGCAGTTTAAATTAAGACATTTCAGCTGTTTTAGACCCAAAGTTGGGAACTGCAACAGTCAGAATGGTTCAAGTTGAAAAATAAATAAGGTTTATGCAATTAGTCAGATATATAATTCTATCATTTTTCAAATCAAAAAAAAAGGGAAGATTTATGATCGAATCAAATTTCTGTCTGTTAGATTTGTGTTTGCATTTTTTTTATTTATTTTAATGAAATAATCGCTCATTTTTTTAGGAAGCAATAGCAAAAGTTGAAGAAAAAGGTCGCAAAATGATAAAAGATGAGCATTTTGCATCGAATGAAATACAAGAGGTTCTAGATGAATTGTCAACGTTGGTATTATCTGTAAAACAGTTGATAAGTGAAAGATCACAAAAATTACAAGATTCTTTGCGAAGTCAGCAGGTAATCTGTTGATCAGGACAAACTAAACTTTAAATTTTTCGAAAATAAGTTCAAAAAAATTTAAGCGCAAACTCTGATGTAAAAGCGCTTAGTTTGAATATTTTCACAGAATCTAATGGAAACCAGTCATTTTCTTTTTTTTTTTTTTTTTTTTTCAGTATTATGCAGAGGCTAATGAAGCTGAACAATGGATGCGTGAGCGTATACCATTGGTGACAAATAGCGATATGGGTAAAGATCAAGCAGCTGCAGAAGGGCATTTGAGACGACTTAAGACACTAGAAAATGATATAAACAAATTCTGTGGTGAAATCGAAAGGCTACGAAAGGAAGCGGAAGAAATGCTTGCTGCAAAACATTTTGATTCCACAAATGTTAGTTTTATTTTAAATTTCAAAGTTATTATGTTGTTTAGCTTATTGTTTGTCCTCTTGTTATACTTCATGATTTATTTTCTCTTTCATTTTAAGTTATAATTTATGAGAGATGAATAAGCAAAATTTCACTTATTTCCTCTAGTTATCATACAGATCAGATCATCCAACTTACTGGAAGGACTTTCCAATTTATTTATTTCTTAAAGTTAAATTTTCCATTCGAATAAATAAAATATCTCTTGGGATTCACTATTTTTTATTGCCATAGTTATTGTTTTTAAGCTTTCATCAAAACAAAGCAAATTAGAAGGATTGTACAAGCAACTCAGAGATGATATTGCAAGACGCAAAATACAGTTGGTGGATTCAGCAAGATATCATGCATTCGTTCGCCAGATTGATGGTCTTGATCGATGGCTTTCAGAAAAATTAGAAATTACTAAGCAAGAAAATTATGGTATGTGTGGAACGAGCAATGAAACTTGGGACGAAATTAATATTTGAAGCTTTATCTTACGAGCAATTTGATCTTCAAAATATCTAAGACTAAAATTGCTGTCACATTATTACGTGATATACCTTTTTCTTATGTGACGTCTCCAATAACTTATTTCTTTATACCAGGACGGTTGCAGTTGTGAAGTATGTTTATCTACAGATGTATTAGATCATAGAAATTTCCAGCATTTTTTGAGAATGTTGATATACTGTACTGAAAATATTAGACATCATTATTTTTTTATTTAATCTAAGAATTAAAGCCAATTCCAGGCCGCGATTTGGCTGAATGTCAAAAGCTAGTAACGGAATTTGATCAAGTTGTACGTGAATTAGCTTCAGCAGGTGAAAGAATTGCTGCAGTGAGAAGGACTCAAGTAATTCCAACAATTATTTTTCGACAGTGTTATGAAAAGTTGTGCTAGAATCTACGAGATTATTAGTTGTTTTTCAATTTTGTTTTGCAAAGTGATGGTATTTGGGCTTTCAGGAAGAACTGCTCCGCAGTGGTCATCCATTTGGTGTATCTATCAAAGCGAAGGGAACTGATCTTCATCATCTTTGGTCTCGGGTCAACGAAGTAGCCAATGAACGACAACAAGCTTTGCAAGGGGCTATCCAGGTTTTTGATTTAATGTTATCTTCGGACATCTATAGCAGAGCGGAGTTTTTTAGATCTTCGGATTTTATTTGGCCATCTGAAATTTCCTGCGTGCCAAATAAGTGATACAGCATAGCAACTTTAATGCAGGACAAAGAAACCGTAAAGAAATTTTGAACATCATACAACAAATTTTATTTACATTTGATGGATTAATTGTGCAAAATTACCAGATCCTAAATGTAGGACATAACCATAATAGTGTTGGTAGTTCATTTTTCAATTTAATCGGCTGGTTTTTTGAATTTTATCGTGGTCTTGATCTTAATTTGACATTTTTTTTTTTTTCAGCACATACTTACTGCCATATTTTATATGTAGATATTTCTTTCAGTATCTTGAAGATGACATAACAGTTTATGACGTTGCATAAATAAAATTAATTTGAAATTATACCGCAATTTCCATTATTCTAATATATATATATATGCTGAAAATTTCTGCCACTCTGTTTTGCGACCTTCTATCATAAAAAGAATATTTGCTGTTAATTCCTGTTTCCGAATTTCCACCTTCATTAATTCATGAGAAGAAAAGATCTCTCAACAATTACTGTTACTAGTTTTTTAGTCGTGATATTTAACTTGAATATCCATGACCTATGCAGTTGGAGTAATAATTTTTTGTAAGGTTCATAAATTCGACCAAGATGCTGATGAGACTCTTGGTTGGCTGGAGGAAAAGGAAGCGCACCAAGTAGCTCTTGAAGATGAAGATATTTCGCGAGCTGATCTTCCTGCTTTGAAACAATTGATGAATAAATATGATGAATTTATGCGTGGTGTTGCAGCAGTTGAAAAGCAGGTTATAGTTCATACTTGGATTTAAAAAAAAATTTGGAGTTAAAATTGTCATAAATGTAAACGTGCTCTTTCCAGGTCAACGATTTAAGCCGTGAAGCAGAACGCTTGATATCGTTGTATCCCGATACACAGGAGCATCTAGTAGTGCGAAAGATGGGAATGGAAGAACAATTGAAAGATGTAATCAGTACATCTAATAAATATTATGAAAAGTTGCAGCAAATGCGAAATCTGCAATCATATTTCCAAGAACATCGTGATTTAATTACATGGATTAAACGCTTACAGCATGCTATAACAAGGCAATTATTTTTCTTTTTCTTTGTAAATTTCGATAGTTTATCTTCACATTCATTTGCTTTGGAAGCAGAATGTATGAGAACATGAAGCGAAATGAGAATTCTATGTTTGGAAGATATGAGACGTTCTTTCTTCGAGAAACTGATTAATTGATTGTCTTTGAATGAATTGAATGAGTTCTAGTAGATATCATTTTGCAGTGAAACACTTCCGAATGATGTGGAAGGATGCAAAGCATTGATGCTAAGACATGCAGAATACCAAGCTGAAATCAATGGACGACAACCTGCTGTTGATGAATTTATTCGTAAAGGTAACAGTATGATTGCTGCACATCATGTTCTGTCTTCCGAGATATCTGGCAAGGTTCGATATTTTTAATCTTTGAATTATTTGTTAACTGATGTTTGACAGAATCTTCAATGTGAAAGACAGTTAGATGAAGTGAATCAGAATTTTATAGCACATTAAAAAATTAAATTTCTTCAACCAATAGTCGAAGAAAAATCGTTTTTGTTTAGGGAAAAAATGGAGAGAGGAATTTAATGGGAAAAATATAAGATTTCTTAAGTAGTTTAGTTTTTTATGTTCATAAGCAGAGACAGGTTCTTTCTTTCTTTTTTTTTTCAGATTAAACAGTTAGAATCAGCTATGGATTTGTTAAAAGATATCTGGAAAGAACGATTGGTGTTATATGAAGAAAATCTGGATTTGCAACAATGGAAACGAGATGCACATATTACGGATTCATGGTTAACTGAGAAGGAAGACATGTTGAAGGAAGATTGGAGGAAGGTTGAAAACGTCGATGACGCTGATAATAAAATAAGGTTTGTTTTTCGCAGTTCATTTTTTTTTTTTTTTTTTTTCGTGAAAACACCGATCCAATTCATATTCGGGAAAATTTTTCACATGGGTGTGAATTTGTATTTCAGGAATTTCGATGACTTCCTAATCACACTAGAAGCCCAAGGTGAGAAGTTTGACTCTTTGAAAAGGTTAACTCTTCTCGAGAAGGCTTATTCAAAACAATGTAAAAAGGAATCTGAAAGGCATGTTAATCTTCCATCATATGTTCCACTAATTTAGAACTAATTTTGAAAGGGCCTAAGGGGATTTTTGACCTGTAACACTAACACAGTATCTTAGTTAAGATTTTTCTAATATCTAGATTTTTTTTTTTAGGATTATTCAATTTTGGTACTTAATCTTTTTGCAGAGAAGTTTTTTTTTTTTTTTTTATAGAATTCGAGCAGAGAAGGAAAAAAGTGAATCACGGAAAGAAAGTATTAAAACATTTGAAAAACAAAATAAACTGCAAGATCGTCGAAAGGAACGCGAAAGACGCATGACCCAGGAAGTATCATTGATGAAGCCAAGTCCGTCATATACCGAAGAAGTGTATGCATCTCATACTTTGCCACATCCTCGACGTGGAACCGAACCTGTTCCACGCATTCGGACGTCCTCTTTCGAATCGAAAGTGTGTTGTAAAATTAATTAATTTTTTGATATCGTTTTGTTTATGGATTTGTTGAAATTTATAGAAAACTCACTGTTGCTAGTCATGAAATGAAATTGGTAATACCAAACTTGGTGCTTAATGGAGTACATAACTCAGAATTTTTTTATTTCAGGAAGCACAGACCACTCCTTCAAGGCAAACAAATTTGAGCGTTTCGGATGGTTCATCAATAGAAGCCGAAGGAATGCCGAAAACGTCTGGATCTATGTTATCAGTTGATGAAACCATGATGATCCAAAAGATAGGTTCAACTCGAAGAACTCCGAAATTCACTACGAGACGGTCGAATTCATTGAAAAAAGTTAGAACGCGGGAAGACTTCGGGCCGATTGATATGCATGGATATCTCGATCGGAAACAAGATTTGCAAGTATAAAGTTTTGAATTTTTTACTAGAATGTTCACAAAGATTTCCGTTATCAAATTAGCTCTAAAAAGCATAAAAAATATTTTTTTTCATTTTTGGTTCACTCTTCTCTTTGCCATTTCGCAACAAATCTGGTCCTTATATTTTAAAAGATGATCAGATGATTGCTTCTCTTAGTGAACAGATTCGGCGCCAATTCTTTTCCTTTGCTTGAAGAAATTCAAATTTCTCATAAACTCACTCGCTTTTCTCTAAATTTCTTTCGTATTTTTGTACTTTTTAGAGTGGTGCAAAAAAAGCAACGATACGTACATGGAAAAGATATTATACAATCCTCTGTGGGCAGCTCCTATGCTTCTTTAAAGATGAAGATTCTTTTTTGGAAAATTCGGCATCTGCTGCACCGGTCAATATCCTGAGCGCAGAATGTGATGCTTGTCCTGAATACATGAAAAAAAAGAATACCTTCAGGTTGGTTTTTTTCTTCTTCCAATTAATTTGCCTAATTTTTTCTTTTCATTATCAGGAGATTTATGTTTCAGGTCTAAATTTCAAGACATACCTTCATTTTAAGACTTTTTCTTTAAATGAAGACATTTGACTGACCGTGGAGAAAATGAAGTGGTTTAACGGATGGTGTAGTAAACTTTCTGTAGAGATGGATAGTAAATACTACTAGCATTTTTGAAAAAGGAAATTATGTTTCAGACTAAAAATACAGGATGGATCGGAGTATTTATTTGCTTGTAGTGATGATGAAAAGATGTTAGAATGGGTGTTAAAAATAAGATTTCATGCAAATTTGACTCCCGCCCAGCAGCTTCGAAGTTTTAATAAGGTATATTTCAAATATAATATGTTGTGAAAAGAGAATAGAGAAAGATTACAATTAAAAAAGGAGGATATGATAATTGAGTTCATCATAGAGTCCATTTATTTTGAGAAAACTAGTTAAGAAATAATTTAGAGTAGAGCTCAGAAATTATCTGGAAATTATTTGTATTTGCAAATGCATATTGAAACGCGCAAAAAGGATATAGTTTGACATGTTTTTGAATCTGATGGAATTTTCGGCACTCAAGTGCAGTAATTGTTGAGTCTTGCATATTACTTCAAGAAAGTAATTTAACTGATTTGAGAATGAAAGTCCGCCAATGTATTCACCCCCACCGCGGCCTGGAGAAACTTTGCGACGGCATACCACGGAATTGGTTTCATCGGTGCAAGCTAATGCCCTCTCGTCATATGAACCTAGATTATACGAAAAACCTGGCATTACAACTAGTAATCATTGTAAGTTTCATTCATATTTTTTGGTATTCAGGATTAGATTCGGCATAATCTAACCAGGATGGATTGCTTACTTAATTAAGACCTGTAACACTGACTGTTCTGCTAACCTTCAACAGTTTTTATTGATATTTTCAAATTTGCTAAAAATTTTCAAATAAAAAGTGTCAATTGAAACTATTGCTACTTGCTGTTTTACTCTTTATTTCTACGCTTTTTTTGTTTCATCCTTTTTTTCTTTTTTGCTTTATCTCTCTCACTTCTTTTTTTTTCATTTCCACATTTTATGTATATCTTATCAGTATTTTCAGTTTCTCTTTGTCATTTTTCCTTTATGTTCTAATATTGTCTTATTTGTTATGCTCCATTGTATCTTTGACATAATTTTAGTTCGTAGTTGCATAAAATAATGAGGTAAATTAATATCCATTCCAGTACATTGTAATCATTATACCTGACTCGAAACTGTTCTCTGACCAATACTCATTCTCGCTCAACCTTCATTACCGTGACGCTATTTTTGCTTCAAAAGTTATCTGTATTTAATAAAAATCTCGTTCCCTTGATGATAAGTTTAGCTTGCACTTAACTTTTTCCGATTTTTCAAAGCTAGGTTTGAAAACGATGGTTGCAAGTTGTTGATTTTCAGACAGCGAGGACGAAATGATGTTGGAAGTTCAAAATCAGCCATATAAATCGATAGCAACAACAGTATCATCGATACAACATGAAAACGGGTTCAGAAACCTTGTTAGTACTGATTTTTTGAATTTGAAATGTTATGGCAAGAAATTAAGTTGTAAATGGCGGAAAAAATAGCTTAATGTTCGGAATCGTTATTAGAAAAATCTTAGAATATGAGTATCTAACATGTTGAAACAGAGAATGACATGTTAAGCACCTTTTGATGTTGGCATATCACATTGAAGAGTGGAGTAAAATAATTGGATTTATTCCACGGTACTATTTACTGATCTAATGAGAAAATGCTTACTAAAGATAACGCTAAAATTACTTTGAAAATATCAAATTTAAATTATTTGGAAACTGTTTCGCAGTTAGAAAAAGCTTTGTGTGGATTACCAGTGGATTAATATATCTCTGTTTGAAAAAAATGGAATTTTTATTCAGGTACACAAAATATTTGCTCCATTTCATAACTCTTTGCTTAATTCGTTCTCAGCCTCTAATTCTTAGAAATACTTTGATTTTTTTGATCAGGTGATACATATATATTTGTCCCATTTCCATTTGAATTAACTACTTCATTGAAGTTCTTTTTGCTTAGGATGGTCCTGAATTGCAATATTTAAATCGTGATAAGGAAATGAACGGTAGACGGGTGTTGGATTTGGATTCGGATTCTACAACATCATCGACATCGCGTCGAAACACTGAGAATATAAAAGCTGATAATGATTTTATTGCCTGGGTGGAAAGACATTCAGATTTGTCATCATCAGCAAGTGCTGCACCAGTTATGTCGATTGTCACATTACCCGCAGCTGATGACACTGATTCTGTTAAAAGTAAATTTTCTTATAACTTTATAAATAATTGTTAATTTGTGAATAAAAATTGAAGATCTTTGACATTTCATCCTCTTACCACTCAGTCACCTTGAAGATTGGTTAATATATGTTTGCTTAATACATTTCTCTGAAATACCTTTTGTTCCTTCCCTTCTGTCAAAAGATGGTGGAATTCGGTTAAATTTTATTCCATCGAATTTATAACAGTAATCAATTTATCTTCAGAGCGTAAAACATTTTCGTTCTTCAAGCGTGGTTTACGAAATAAAGACAGTGGTGGCAAGTGAAGAAACTGACGAAAATTGACTTTTGTCTTTTGCGATATTATTATTAAATGCCTTCAAAACAATTTCATCAGGATTGTTCATCTGACATTTCCTATAAATGCTTGTTAATTTAATTCAGAACTGTTACAAACTGACTATGTTTATTTCCTAGGATTACATCAGAGTTCCATAATTTTTTTGAAATTTTCATTTATGTTTAAGCCAACGATAATTTATTTCGCCGAATTCATTTGTGGCTCAGTGTGACTTGTTTAAAGTTCTGAGATTTTTTTTATCCCATCACTATGACATCTCAATCAATGTCTCCCTCAAACTGAGATAAATTCTCTAGCCGGAACTTTTTTTCTTGTTTTCTTTTTCTATTTTAATTCCTTCCATTTATAAATCATTCCTTGTTTATAATTAGTGGTATTTATTTTTTCTTTTTTCATCATATTCAATCGCCTTATTTGTTGATTAATATCGGACCAAATTAAACATGAAATTAATTTTTAATTATTTTCCTACCAATTATTTTAGCATACTAAGATAGCTTCCTTCTGTAATGATGCAGTTGAGTTCATTTTGAAGGGGATGGAGGGTTTCAAACGACACACTAAATATTCTAATTCTTGAATATGTGAGGAAGTTAAATGCTATGAACATGTAAACTGTTATTAATGAAAACTGTTGATTGTTTCAGTAATAACTATAATATCATTTTTGTACTTCCTATTGGTCCGTTGTTTTTTTTTTTTTTCGAAATTCATTTATCTTATGTACACTTCAATGAAAGGTAAAACTATCGTTTATTTTATGCTACAGCAATGTATAATTGAAAGTGGCTTAGATATTTAAGTCCTTCAAATGCAATAAAGGATGCGAAATCTATTGTCTCTAACTTCTCGCATCGACAAGAGTTAGATTTGCTGAATTTTTTTAGGGCCAAAATTCAAGGCAGCGTACACAAGGAGTCTAAGTAAGATTGGTTTTTTCATGTATGCTTTCGAGAAAGGATTACTCTCTGTGAAATGCTATCGATTGTGAAAAAAATGAAAAGATTTCAATAGCGCTGAATTAAAAAAATTTAATTGGTAATTTAAGCAAATCTGGATTCGTAACGAAGTAGAGCGTGGAATTGATCGTCTTTACTCAAATTACATGTTGGATGGCGGAGAGCGGGGTCGCGGGTTTCTATGACAATGCATGCATAGCTGCGGTGAAGTTCTTTAAGTTATTCACATTGATTCTAATTCTTCTGGTCACAAAGTGTTGCGGTTAAAATTTGGAGGTGAAAATAAAATTTAAAGTTTCAAGAACTTGTGACTGAATTGCTTAAATTACCAATAAAGTCTTATGCAGCGTAGATGACTTGACTGTTTAAAAATTTTGACATGGCGTTCAATCATTACTTACAAACATTCGTCGACAGTCGATCGGCCAGGCATATAAACATTTGAGTCTGAAATACCGAACGATATCAGTATCGCTCTATTGAATCGCAAAAGAATGAAGGTGATCTAACATTTCGTTACAGTCTGGGTCCAACTCAAATTCTTCCTCATAGGTGTGATGATCATTTTAACGTTTGGGTAAATTTCGCTTCACAATAAGGAGAAGACTTCGGAATCAATTTATCAGTTCCAGTTCTTTCGAATTGCTTCAAGTAAGTATACATTTCATCGTGTGAATTTAAGCACTGTAATATATTGCAAACTGCGGAGCCAATTGAAAGGATTCAAACTAGTATATATGTAATCAGTGGAAGAACTTCCTCATCTTGATGAACAATCTCTGATATCTATTTTATATCATTGATGGTTCAGAAAAATAGAAATATGATTATCCATTCGTATTTCCAAATCATTTTTTATTTTTTTCAGTGAAGAAAAGCCAACTTAAACATTTTTTTTATTTTTTTTTCTTTTTTTTTTTTGCAGAGAAACAAAATAAAACAACTGAAATGCTTAATTAACATTAATTCTTTAATATTGTCACTCAGATTTCGAGAAGATGAATTCAGTAATCCACAAAAAAAATTGGTAAAATATGTAAAATTTTTCGCTTTAACAGCAGCACTGAAGACAGCTCTATATTAAAGTCCCATTTTTCAAATAATTTAAAGTTTGGTTTTTGAATTAGATTCAATTTGAATTTATTTATTATGTAACCAATTCTTAGTAATCGCAAAAGCATCATAATTAAAGCTTAATATTCAATCTTGGCAAGAATTTTTCAAATATATAAAAAATAATACTAAAATATGATTGAATCTTTTATCTAGAATTAGTCGTTAAGTATTTCTGTAATCCTCCTAACTATCGATAGCATGAGCGAAATGTTGATTTAATGAATTATTTTATTAAATGACCGATAGCAACAAAATTCACTTTTGAATTAGTTGAGAAGAAAATGATAAGAAAAAAGTTCAATTCCATTACATATAGCTCCATGTTCAATTTTATTACTTGCTTTGCTAATATGCTGAAAAAAGATTAAACATTTCATTTATATTTTTCTAACCCCCAATATCGGGAAAATCCGAAAGATACAATTAGTTTATATAGAAATGTCAAAAGGTCAAATAGCGGGAAGATGTTGACGAAGTCAAAGGATGCAATCATGATAAAAAAGAAATGTTAAAGGTCAAGTCACGCGACGACAATTATTTGTAAACAAGGAGTCAATCAGAGTAAACGAGGAATGTTGAAGGCGACGTAGTTTCAAAGAAATCAATGAGTTGAAAGAATGAACATGTTTAACGCCAAAAAGTTGCGATTCATAGATCAACTAATCATGAGGCGTTGGAGTTTAGGTAAGGTAAGGAGCTCCCGAAAGATTTAAAAGGTCAGGATTCCGCAACCGAATCAGGTTTTAAATCGATACAATTGTTTGATATAGCAACAATTCTGAGTTCAGATCGATACAGTTGTTCGGTATAGCAACAGCTTGGAGTTCAGATCGACACAGCGTTAACAGCGGTTCGACAATGCAGTTGAGCATACTTTTCTATCCGATTTGTACGAGCGACAAAGGAAAGAATAACCCGAGTGATCAATTTACCTAGATATTCTTTAATAATTATTTACGACGTAAAAACAAAGAATCACTCCCCCACCAACTAATGAGACTTTCTTCACCAGGGCTCGCCTCTGTTACAACATGAAATAAAATTTCCAATAACCAATTACCGACAATTATAATTCATTTTATTTCCTGTCCGTTTGCATAACGTTCCATAGTTGAACCGCGTTGTTTAATGTCTGCTAAATATTTTGTTTCGGGTTCAATATCTGTCGTGTGCCAACCATTTTTGCTGTATAGTTTACTTGGATGGTATCTTGAAATTGAGTCATTTCAGATCATTTTTTATCTCGCTGACAAAAATGGCTGACCCGTTGAAATTGCTGCACGAATATGCCGTTGGCCGACGTACTATGCGGGAAATCAAAAACGTTCGTTTTTTTTTATTGAATTTCCTCATCTACCGACATGATCATCTAGAAAGTACAAGTTAGACATTGTGATTACATTAGCAGTTTCAGGGCAATCAGCGTTATTATGTCTTTGGTGATGCAGCATATCGACGTGATGTAAAGACGAATTTAATGGTATACGGCCGGCAGAATGAGTATTATACATTGGAATCATTGTTGTTACTATGGGAAAACCGGGAAATGCAGCATACCGCTTATGTTAAGGATGCTTCTGGTAAAGGCATACAATGCGTCACCAGGCCTGATAGGTTTGTTTCTTGCTCGGGTTTTGAATTGCCAAGCGGATAAGTGTATTTTGTTCATATTTTTCAGTTGTAACTAGGAATAAAGAGAATAAGAATCAAAATACACTTTTTTTTTTCATTTCCACTGAATCTGTATGCCGTGTTTGTGACTAAAATTTTTTAATTCTGCATAAATCTGTTTTTTAGTTCCTTCCTTTGAGTTCCTATTTTCGTGCGCTTGATGTCTCTTTAGTTCTATTGAGACAAAGCAAACACACTTTTGTAATTTTTGGGATCTTCAACTTTACTCCTTACGTTTTTGGATTCTATCTACCTCTTATTTTTAATTATTCTGAAGTTTTCATCGTTTTAACTTCTTAAAATCTCTTTGAATTTTTACTATGGGGAGTGTTTATAATCTAGATTGAATTTTCGACTAATTTAATGAAATGATCATTATGTAGTAGGATAATTGGTGAATTCATTAAGAATTTTAGTATTTGCTTATTTGGTAAAATTTTTGAATTGAAAGTCTATTTACTTTTCCACGAAATTTTAATTTTTCATATTCAGACGTGAACTTCTGGCATACCTCAAAGGTGAACGTGAACAACCACCACAAACAGTAGACTTATTGGCACCTATCCCAGCACCGATTCCTGTCTCTCGACTTATTGATCAAAATGAACCAGAAATGAAAAAGGCTCGTTATGATGGTGAAGAAAATCGGTTGGTATTATATGAAATAAATTCTCAAGATTTAAAAATTCATTACATGCAATATATTTGATACTGAGATTACCAAATAAATGGATATTCGTTCTGGATGTTTCATTTTTATCACCAAATACTATTTCTAGGCAGCGAATACAAAATCTATTGAAAGGTACTGTAACAGAAGATAACAAAAGTGCTGATATAGAAGGAGTAAGAGATCTCAGTGACAAACTCACAGCCGATAAAATTGCTGCTTTGAAAAATAAGCGGAAGAAAAACATGGCAAGAAATACAATCAAGTCTGTAGACGACAGGTGAATTTCGATTTTTCTGCGAATTGAAATTTTTTACGAATTCTGCAACTTCTTAACTATACTGATCTTGAAGTTCTAAGGGTAAAATTTTAATCGCTATCTTGTTTTATTTTATTTACTACCTCAAGTGTATTATTTATTTCGCTTTGTGCGGATGAAGATTGTAGATTGTCATCTGTAGTGGATCTTCTGGAACTTTGAAATAATTCAGGTTTGGTGCTCCGATGGATTTAGATGTACCTGATGTAAGTGAAGATGCTGTGGATCGTGAATTGAAAGGCAAAGAACGGGTATGGAGAAATCGAACAAGCGTCATGGAAGCAGCATCTAAAGAGTTCACTTCAATCCTTTCTATTTTACATAGTTTTAAAGTATGTGAATCTAATAAGCTTTTTTGTCTTAATTACTTTTTTTCTTGTCTTCTCATTTTATAGGATTTTTTGATTAATCCAGATTTTAACGAACTCAGATTTCGCGCGGTTATCTTCGTTATAAGTTTCTAGTTGCGAGAAGAAGCGGCACAACGTCAGAAATCTACAGTACCCCCGCCAAGAACAACATCTAACGATCGGACTAGAACACAACCTGCTGGCTATTCACGTTACGATCAGGAAAAATTTAACAAAGACCAGACTGCTGGTTTCAAGATCGAAACTGGACTTACTTTCCAAGGTTTTATATTAAAATTTACGGAAGTAGTTTTTAGTTTTTCTAAATTTTGTTTTAACACAGTTAAAGGAATAAATAAAGGATAATTTAAAAAAAAAGAAATCCATGAAATTAAGATCCAAGTTTTTTTATCAGTTTTTTAGGAACATCGATAATGTCCGCTTCGGGAGCAAAACCAATGGTAGTAGAGTCATCAACACCAGCAAAGGCCTTGACACCTAGTACAGATAATGGTAATCCGCGACATCAGAAACGGCAATCGCGGACACCAATCATAATTATTCCAGCCGCTGGTACTTCCCTGATTACCATGTTCAATGTTCGCGATATATTACAGGTTTAATTTTGCATTTGGAAATCAAGCGCTGCAGCCATTAGTTTAATTTTATAATACATTTATTTTACCAAGCGGTGTCATATTTTTACTTGTATGCAGTTCATCTCATGTCAGTGATATTTTAAATCATTAGGCATCACGAAATTAAGATTATTTTTCTCTTTTTTGATACAGGATATGCGTTTTATTACCACTGAAGAGCGAAAGACGACATGTCGAAGAGAAAATGAGGTTTTGATACAAAGGTTAAAACATGATGGCGTTACAGTTCCATATAGAGTTGTTGAAAATCCTTTGAAATTTGGTGACGATGAATGGAGTCGTGTTGTTGCTGTTTTTGTTCAGGTAGTTTCTTGTTGATTTGTTGGTAGAACTCAAACATAGATGTTTCTCATTTCTTTTTAGTTCTCATTTATTCTTTTGAATTTTCGTTTTACTTCTTTTCGGTTGCTCATCCACATCGTTAAACAGAAATATTACTTTATAGAGACTTCTCTTTTTCTTGTCATCCATATGATCGCAGCAGCTCTTAATAAACAAAAGATCTAAATACTGCAGATCTTTTGGTTATTAATAGCTGCTGCGATTGCATGGATTACGGAAAAGAGATGTAATATATTTATTAGACCTATTCATCAACAAAGTTTACCACACATCGTCGAAAGGGAAATACTCGATAGAGAATTATTTCAGGGTCCGGCATGGCAATTCAAAGGCTGGAGGTGGGGTGGTAATCCTACGGATATATTTGCAAATGTAGCAGCTTTTCATTTAATGTACGACGACCAGAAAACGGACAATAATGTGGCTAAATGGAGTGTCAATGTCCTGAAGCTATCACGAACAAAGCGACATCTGGATCGTGCTATATTAGCTCGTTTCTGGGAAACACTTGATCGATATATCATCAAAAATAAACCTCATCTTAGGTACTAAGAATATTTGTTAATGACAATTGTTACTGTGTTACTCCTGTGTACAAGTGATTTTTTCAATTTAAATTGAAGTAAGAATTTTCGTGGAACTTGGGAGAGACTCGTACTTCTGTTAAATGAAGTTGTTCCAAATACAGTTTCCATATAGATATTCTCGTTAATAGTTGTAAAGGTTTCCTGATGTTATTTTATCGGTAATCCATTATCTAGTATGAAATAGTTAAGATTATCCCGTGCAATCGATGTCTCTTGTCCGTAGGATTTTCTTTTTCCCTGCTATATTTTTTTAAAACATATTTTTCAAATTTTTATGTTGGAAATTGGTCTTTCTATCGAGAAACAGATTTCATCAATGTTTGAAGAACTTCATATTTTATTAGACGCTGTGAATATGTTAAAGCTTTGTAACTTATTTCACTTTAAAAATGACATTGTTTCAAATGATTTATCACAGTCTTCGGAAACTAAAAGAGAAATTTCATTACAGGTCAAAAGCCAAATTTTCAGAAAAATCACGCCTCATAGTTTGTATTCTAACTATTCATACAAAAAAACCTTTTTTGTATAACTATTCATACATTCATACTAAAAATTATTCATACAAAAATGGTTTTTCAGCAGACTCCAATAAATTATTAAGCCAAATTAATTTTAATAACTTCTTTGATTGGAGCAGCTGTTTTGGTATAGATCCATAAATTGTTCTGCTGATGTGTTTTCATACAGCAATAGAATGGCGAAGCTTACGGAATAGTATATGTATTGAATAGTTGTTGTAGAATTTCTTGTATTTTTGAAAATAAAAGTATTCATATTTCTTAGGTCCATACTAATATTTTTCTTTTTCTCCGTAATGTAGTATACTTACAATTCGAATGAACAAAAATAGAACTACATTGATTAGCTTTTTTAGTAGTAATTGTTATAGAACAGCAGAAAAAGTTCCTTCATATTATATATCACATTTAGTGTCTAGAAAGGTATTTGAAGAACAGAAAAGTAACGTCTACTTTCTCGATTTGAGGGACCAAAAAATATCTTAATCAGCGAGAAAAGAAATATGTTCCTGTGATATTCTCTTCCGAGAACTTTTGAAGAGAAACAAGGAGAATTTGTTGGATGACTCCCTTATTACGAAGATAAGTAGATCAAAGATAATGCAAATGAGAGTCTTAGTTGGTCCAATATATCAACAAAATATAATTCCAAGCAGAGCAAGAAATGGATATTTCCAAATTTGCGGGAATTGTACATATCAGGAATGATAAAGATGAAAGAGATATGCTCTTTTATCAAGGTGACGTAGAACTACGGTTTGGACGAGGAAATTATGTTATCCGAACAGCTACTTGAGAATCCTTGCTTTCATGCATCATTCTCCAACTGTCATGCTGAAGAGCAGGAAGTTTTGGAATTCCTGTTCACAAAAATGCAATGAGGGAAGATTATTAAAAACCTGAAGATATAAAGTGAGGTACCATTACCATAAATTTAGGTATTCTCAGACTTTCATTTACTAGGCTAGTTACTTCTTTTTTTGAATAATGCTGGAGAAGAATAGTATGATAAATTTTTACTCGAATTTGAAATTTCTTAATAAAAAAATAAGAAAATTAATAAAAAAATCATGACTCTTCACCATCGCTACTGGCACCTAGTAATCAAATAATTACATCATTTTTTTAAAGATTCTTCCAGGTTTTATTATAAATCTTGGGGAAAATGGCTGCAGATCCAAAAACGGAAGAACTGTTTTCTCTTCTAGAGAATGGCAAACTTCAAAGCGCTGATCTTGCAAAATATGATTTCAGTACTGTGAGAAATACGGTATATTCATGTTTTTCTTCTTATTTCTTTTGAAAAGTAATCATTTATGCAATCGGAGCAAGCACGAGAATGACGATGTTTTTAGATGAAACATGAAGTTTTTTTCCTTTTTTTTAATGAAAGAATAGTCAGTATTTTCCACCGGAAATATGCAAATTTCTCGTGAACTGAAATAAACTATTCCTTTACTCTAGGACAATGAAAATGTTCTCATAGTGGCTGCTAGAACAGGACAAATAGACATTGTGCAGGATTTCGTGAATGATTTCGATTTGGAGGATACAGATGCTGTATGCTTCTAGAATACTATATTAATTTTCAAAGAAAGTCAGGAAATATGTTTTATCATTAAAATAAAAAATCGATGTTGTTCGAGCGAAGATATGATACAAAATAAGTTAGACAGAAGATGCCTAGATTAACCTAGATTAAGAAAAAAATTAGAGTAAATCAGTTAACAATAAAATATTTGTTTGACAAACAGAATTTATTTGTTCTGTTAATTGATTCATGGAATAAATGAATTTTACTTGTCAAATAAAGGTCTGATTCACATTGAATATTGCTGGGAACTTACAATCTCCATTAATGTTTTTTCGTCATCATTTTTACTGAACATATCCGCGTTCTATATATTTTTTAAATATATGAAACGAATTTAAAATTTTAAGGATGGCTGGACAGCTCTTCTTGATGCAGCCTACATGGGACATGAAGAAATTGTGCAAATATTGTTAAATGCTGGAGCAGCTGTTGATTATGCTGATGTGGTAAGATTCACCAAAATTTTCGAGTTCCGATTTTTTTCATGAAGTGCAGAAAAATGATGGATAAATAATAAGAAATAAACTGGAAATAGAATTCTAGCAAAAATAATAAACTTTCCATATTATAGCTGGGCTGGAGTCCACTGATGTGGGCTGTATATAAGAATCATTATGCATGTGCAGAGCTTCTAATCGAGTTCAAGGCTCATATTAATCTTATTGATGAAGAAGATAGCTTAACACCACTTATTGTTGCTGCTGGACGTGGCTATGTGAATTTTGTAGAATTACTCCTTAATGCTGGTGCAGAGGTGAGTTTTATATTTAAAAATTGGTAAATTATTCGTGAAATATGCAGATTTCTGATCGTTCTCATTGGTAGGAAATTTTTGTGAAATGATGAATTTTTCAGATAAATGCATGTGATAAATTCGGAAGTACAGCTTTAATTTGGGCTGCAAGAAGAGGCTACAAGCCTATAATCGAGTTATTGTTGAATGCTGGAGCTGAATTAGATGGTGTTGGGATGGTATTTAGTTTCCAGTTTTTGTTTTGATTGTGAAACCTAATTAGACAAAAATCTGTAATTCTAATTCATATTTCAAGAAGTTTTGCAAGTGATTATTTACAGTATGGTGCAACTGCCCTAATGATGGCCACCCGAGGTAATTTTATTGGTGTTGTTAGAGTGATACTGTCCAGGGAGCCAAACATTAACACTGTCGATCAGGTCTGTATTTCATTTTTTTTTTTTTTTTTTTTGAAAATTTTTGAAAAATTTTTGAAAATCAACTTATTTGAATCCACTGAATTATGCTTTCTGATATCACTTTGAATTTTATAATAAATTTGAATCCGATTATTTTGTATGAATCCTTATTTTGTAGAATGGTCTTTCACCACTTGCTATTGCGGCACGTGAAGGTTATGTAGAAATTGCATCGATGTTAATCGAACTTGGAGCGCATGTAAATGCAATAGACAGGGTCGAAATTTGTATTTTTTGATGTTCTTTTTCCTTCGAAGCCTCCTTCAATTTCTTTTTTCTTTTTTTCTCTTCAAAACGATGCCTTTTTGCAGTTTGGAAATTCAATTTTGATAGGTGCTGTACGATCTGGAAATGTGGAAATTGTGAAAATGCTTCTTGAAAAACATGCCGATGTTAATGCGAGGGATTCTGTATGTTGACACATTTTTGTTGATTACTTGTTTTACTGAAAATACTTTGCAAATATAAATATATGTTTTTTTCATATGTATTATTTTTACAAACTTAAATACTTTTTGGAAAATTATTGACTTCAAGAAAAAATCTTAATCTTAATTACAGTTCGAATGTGGGTGAATCATTTTTTTTAAACAACTCAAAGCACCTAATCAGTAAATCATATCCAAACATTGCTTTTAAAGAAACCGAATTTTCAGGAAAATAGAACAGCTCTTCATTTAGCTATTGATAAATCATTTATGGATATAGTAGTTGCTTTATTGGAAAAGAAGCCAAATTTGGAAATAAGAACTAAGGTTTTTTAATAATATTCATAATTTAGCAACCATAGAAATACCTAATTTTTCGACTATTATGTTTTGAATGATAATCATATTTAGCAGTCGATGGTCATTAAATTGCTCTACCACTTTTATGAAAGAAAGCTGTTTCATTTAACTACCAGACATTTCGTGGGGAAGGACTAGAAATGCTAATCATCATTGGTCAGATATGATGGATTGGGTACTACACGGTTTCACTAGCGAGTGAAATATTATAGTCTTTTTATTTTATTATTTTTTCATCAAAGTTGTTTGCTCTCTCATGTTGTGGTGCTGATTATTCCGTGACGAAGCTATTTAAATTTTTGTTTTAAGTTATATAAGATTATCCCAGCATTCGACGGATTATTTTTCGTTATTCATATTTATTAACTCCTCCTTTTCATCAGTCTTGAGTTGCATAGCTTCCAGTTTTGCAAATTATTCAACTCGTACAGTTAATTAATTTTTTCAATTAGTTTTTTTTTTTTTTTTAATTCCCACTTGTAAATTAATCTACATTAATCTTTTTTTGCAGGATGGTGATACGCCACTGTTGCGTGCTGTGAAAAATCGACATGCGGGTTTTTGTCAATTATTAGTAAATTCGGGTGCAAAAGTCTCAGCAACGGATAACGCCGGTGATAATGTGTTACATGTAGCACTGCGGGCAAGATCGCGGAAAATAACACAATATCTGCTGTTGAATCCGTCAGATTCACGTTTATTATATAGACCAAATAAACTTGGCCAGACACCATATTCTATTGATCAAGAAAATCCACAGCCTATCATCCCCTTAATTTATGGACCATTGGATGCCGAAGTGCAGGTGGATGCTATGCTTGGTTACGATATTTACAGCAATGTACTAGCTGATATTGTGTGCGAACCGAATCTAACATTACCTCTGACCATTGGTAACCTTTCACGTCTTTTCAAATCAATCAAATAATTAGCAATAATCGAGTCTCAACAAATTTTTCGAATTTTCTAGCGATTATGTAATTAATAACTTTCATTTTTAGTAGCATCACAATGCAGATAATTCTTACTTTACGTAATATTTCTTATTTTTGGCTTCTTTTCTCGCAGTTTTTTACAGTTCAATTTTAGATTTTTTAGCTGTAGAATTATTTAGGTTTGAATTTTGCAGGGAAAGTATTTTTCAGGGCTATATGCGAAATGGGGTTCAGGAAAGTCAGTACTTCTTGACAAAATGAAAAATTCAATGCGATCATTTTCAAGATCTTGGCTCGATGCAATACAGCTTTCATGGTCCTGGTCATTCGTCTTCTCAATAGCACTTCTTATTGCGATGTTTACACTTGTCGGCATCACCGCTATTGCTTTTCTTCGAAACTTTCATTATATGGTTACTGTTGGTGCTTCTGGTCTGATCCTGTTCATTTTATGGACACTTTTATATAGTCAGTTTTCCGTTTTTTTTAAAGTTATATTTTCGAGAGTTCTAGATAAACTTAGAAGATGACACTTTCTTCCACTTTCAAACTTCACCTGAAGTTTATTAATTTTTATTGGGATGACTATTAAACTCTATAACATTTCTTGTTTTCTCAAATTATTGTACTTGATCATGTACTGACATGTATAAATGTTTTGACAAATCAGCGAATTCTTTCAATAATATCGGTCTTTTCAAGTATTTATCTGAGTTAAATTCCTAGTAACAAAGATTGCGAGATAGCTTGAATTAATATGTAAGCAGTTAGACTCATTTAATATGATATGCTCATCCTTTTTCATGTTTAAATATATATGTAATTTGTCTCCAGTTTTTTGTTTTGTCTTTTTTTCAGGCTTAATTTATTATGGGAACAATGTTAAAGGATGGAATAAATCCATAAATGTTGCGCATTCTATTGCTAAGTTTTTGGCTCATATGCGTTTACTGTCAAATGTTGCACTACAACATAGTGCATCAAGCCGGGATAAAGATGTCATTTCTTGCCCTGTAAGGTAGATGGCATTACTTTATACTGTAAATTGTCTCATTTTTAGATCTTTTATAGTAATTAAATAACCCACACTTACAATAGTAATTGAAATGCTTAAACATCCACTTAATGTTCAATTACTTAGATTCCAGTTTATTGAAAGAGTTTGTATGCTGAAAAAGCAGTTGTTTACATTGTTATTACGTAATATTTATAACTTCGGAGTATGCTGATTTGTCTCTATCTTTTCTCTGTATGTTGATAATTTTGCTTACTGAGATGTCAGTTTAAAACGCTTTTCTGAAAGTTTAATTTAGCTTCCACAGTAACATATCAGCAGTGTCGTTGTTCTTAGCTTTCACTCTTTTATAATAGTTTTAATTAACATTAGCGAAATAAAGTTATTTTTGAATAATTCTTTTGATTTTAGAAAAACTTTATTATTTCGAAGAATTTTTATTCGTTTTCAGTTTCTTGTTTGCCGATTACCATCGTTTATCGTCAGTTGGTGGTGAGCAAGCACTAGCAAAAATCGTTGTTACATTATTTGAAGCTGCTGAAAATCATTTTGGTTCACTTCCTGTGCGCTTATTTTGCGCTTTGAGAGTCTCATTTTGTAAGTTTTGTTCTCCTATCTTTCCAATTTTTGTAGCTAGCTGTCTCTCTAAACCTTTCATATTTATTGTGTTTATTTGGTCCTTTAGGCAAGTTATTAAAATTCAGAATTTCAATCAGTTATTTTTCGTTTCGAGAAGGGAAATAAATTGAAAATAAGGTTTAGTTATTTATGAAATTATGAGAGGAAGCAGCTTCTTGGGTTGTTAGTCACTAGGGTTTTCAAGATTTTTCAAATATTTATTGCAAGGAATTTGCTATTATTCGATTGCATACGGTTATAGTTATTAAAATATTCTTTTTGGCATTTGTTGATAGTTTAGCATTCATTCATATGTCAAAAAAATTGTCATTTTAGCGCATGGCAACAAACCAAAAACACGACGAATATGTGGTGTGCCGGTTACTGCGATGGTGTCATTGTTCTTGTTCTCAATCAATACAGCTTCAATTCTACTTGCATTATGGCTTTACAATGGAGTGAATCTTCAATCTGGGTTGCTTAATATTACTTAATTAAATTTTTTATATTTTAAAATGATACATAAGTTTCTAGCAGCAATAGTTTATTTTCGTTGTTCAGAATTGTGTTGTGCATGATGATTTAACATGAGTGAAACCATGAATGTTTATTGTTCCTTTCCTTTCGAGCAGGTAATTTCTTTATTTAAAGAATGGTTTTAAAAAATTTTGACAGCATTGTTGACTTATTACATTTTGATGTAGAATTAACTTTTTTCTTATTTAAATAATTTTTCTCACATGATATAAATTTTAAATCTTTTGTAGCATAAGTAAATCAATTGCTTTATTTGGGATGTAAGCTGGGATGATGAAAAAATCTTATTTAAGTATAATTTACAGCTATTTCTTTGGATCTATATCCTTCTTTATTATCGCGGCGATGCTTATTTTATATCCACTTTATCTTCTTTTTGTTTATGGATTTGTCAATATGCCAAAGAAACGCATAAATACTGCGGCACAGAAAATTAGCAAATTGCGTTTTGAAGGGTTTATGCAAAAATTACAGCATGAGGTAAGGTTTTTTCCTTATTTTGCTTCTGTCTAAAGAATTTATCCACAATTTAATAGTGAATCGGAGTTTTTTTTTTTGATAATTACATAATAAATTGGAACTAATTTAACATTAAATTGGATGCTTCTTTATTCATATTCACTGTTTTTGTTCATTGATTTCTTTTGCTTAGCTTTTACGGCTTCTCTATGAAAATAGATTAAATGAGTCAATATTGATGCACTTTTCAAAAAACGTAACTTTTGAAAATTTTCCTAGGTCGATCTTTTGGCCAACATGATTCGTTCACTTGATTTCTTCACAAACAGCCAAACTCGATTAATTGTTGTAGTTGATGGCCTTGATAATTGTGAACAGGTAATTTTTATAGTTAATTTGATACCAGTACATATGAAAAATGTTCCTTAAAACTAATTCATATATCCAGTTTCACTGCATTTTAATTTTCTGGAATCTTATTTCCATGAAACCATTAGCATTGTCAATTGTGTCTTATAGAGAGATGGTGTGATTGATTTGATTGTGATAAAACTTATTTCACACTACAGCCTATCACATGCATATGATAAGACTTATTTCATATTACAGCCTACTACGGCTTAGACTTTGCAATGCTCTCAAACATTAAATAGAATTGTCACGAGTTAAAAAGGGTGGGATCAAGAAAGATCATTTTTTTTAGTAGTTACTGTTTTAGGAGCGTATGGTACAAACTTTAGATGCGCTGGAACTATTATTCTGTACTCGTGCTGATCGACCATTTGTACTAACGATTGCTGTTGATCCGCATATTATTATTTCGGCTGTAAATCATAGCATGCATTCTGCACTGGCAGGAACTGAGCTTACTGGACATGATTATCTCAAGGTAGTTGATACTTTGGTGTATAAAATTTGAAATAATTCGGAAATTCTCCGGAACGTTTCGAGCATTTAAAAGTAGTTTCGGAAATGGGTAAATTTATATAAGGAAGTTAAATTTTTGACTTGGCTGGTCTTGTTCGAAAGATTTAGAAATATTTTAAAAAAAAAAATTCAACGAAGTGTATGAAATAGGAGGAATATGATAGTTTTGGGAGTTATAAGAGTGAACAAAGAAATGAAGATGGAAATAATTTTGGCAGGAAATTGAAGAGATTTTTGTAACGGATTTTGAGAAGATATTACAAAACAATTTTAAATATCTTCCGAACAATTCAATTTGAAACTACTTAATTGTTTTCAGAATATCATTAATATGCCATTTTATCTACATAATTCGGCCATTCGACAACTCCAAACAAATTTGCGTAATAAAAGAGAAAGCTTAGCTGATTGGAAGGAAAGATTCAAGCGACAAGAGACTTTTCATGGTTAGTATTTTTGCAGTTCAATATTTAGGTTTACTAAAAACATTAAGTTTATATCTTAAATTGCTGGCAAGTGTATAATAGCAATTAATTACAAAATCATATTTCTGGAAAATTTCTGCTATAACGTACGATGAAATTTGATGAACTTTGAAATTTCAGAATGATTGGATAAGGACTTTCAGGGTCTTACATGTCCTTGCGAGAAGGCTTTGAAGGAAAATCATCGAGGAAGGTGACAGTTGTAGGAACTCGTGGATTAAGCCATTCGTTAATAGCGGACGACTATTTCTCTAATATGAATCCACGTTCTATGAAACGAATTGTCAATGCACTTACTTTAACAGGACGGTTAGTAAAATTTAATTCAAATGATATAGATTTAATTCAAAAAAAAAAAAAAAAGAGTCGCAATTTACTTGGAAAATTACTATTAGTTTTTTTTTCCATTCACTATTTGCTTTTCAAATATGGTTCTTTTATTCGCATTCGATTTCCATTCACCAAGTTGAAATTAATTAGATTATATATTGTGCTTTTCTTTTCGATCTGCTCTATTTTCAGATTGTTGCGTGCATTTGAAATTGAATTTTCATGGGTTTCACTTGGGTACTGGGTTAGCCTAATTGAACAGTGGCCATCCAGGATGTGTTGGCTTATTGATCATGCGTTAGATATTCAACAAGATTCATATCCGCTTGCAGAGGTTTTTCTTTTTTTTTTTTTTTTATAATAATTTAGTAGCTTTCTGACTTTTGTTTTACTCACGTGGCACTCTTTGCAGCTTTATAACCATTTGAAACAACAAATCCCGAAGAAGGATCCACTAATAGATCTAGATCGAAATCCGAATAATTTCGAATCTTTTTTGGAACAAGCATCTGTGGCCGGTCCAGAACAATTAACTGTCGGGCATGTTCGTCGTTTTGTTCCGTGCACATCTAATTTGGATCCTTATCTTAGAAAGCTCATTAGAGGTAAGTTTGGTTTTACACGAATTTTATTATGAGAAATTATTAGTTTATTTCGTTCTTCCAATAAATTTTAAATGCAGAGGCTTTGGAAGTTCAGTGATCAATTTTTGTAGCATTTAACTCTGAATAGTGAATGAGTAATTGTGCGAATAATTTTTTAAAATCACAATTTGATTTTTGGATGATAGTAGCAAAATATAAATATTCGCTTTCTAGAATGTCGTATTGGTACTGCACAACCAGTTAAATCACTTGTTAGTCGACCGTCCACCCAATCTGGTTTGATGATCTCCGGCCCTGCTTGGCATCTTTTTAATGTAAATGTGTATTAACTTTCTTTCATCTTCACTTATAGTTTTGTTTTGTCATCGTAAGCAGCACTTTTAATTAAATTTAGAACTGTATTTTCAAATTCCGACCAAAAAATCCTGATTAAATCCAAATTTCAGGATAGCGATTTTGCGAAGTTTTTTTTTAATGAAAAATGAAGTATTTTTCAATGAAGTATTCTTCATCGGTTGTTAGCTTGATACCTCATTTTGTATTTCAATTACAGCTTTTTATCTATTATCAGCTCTTTTTTGTTTTTTTATATCACTTCCTCAAATTTCAGGATAAGAACACCTGGCGAGGAATTGAAGTGCCACTCGTTGAAATGAAGTTGTCGGAGATACTTGACCTAGTGAAAAAGTTAGATATTCCAAGTGAACGAACAAGCATTATTGCAGAGAAAATGAGTGCATCTAATCTCACCGGTCTTGTTTTGTCAACATGTGATTTACCGGACGTGCAAGAAACTCTTAAGGTTTCCTTTACTCAACTTTTTTTTTCTATTTTCTCGATCGAATCCAAAACTGTTCAGTTCCCGAAATCCTTGATCTTTTAAAATAGTTGATATAGCGTTAGTCTTTCTTGATTTAAGGTTTATCCCAGAAATTCTGTTAGGATCCTACAAATTGATTACTAGATCTAAGCTTAGGATTAAAGAAATAGTTTCATAATTTTCGTGGAGAATTCGTAATATTTTGAGTTTCATAATATTTTCGTAGAAAAAAGAAATAGTTTTATGATATTTCCGTGGGAAATCATCTCTCGATACAAATGAAACGTTCTATTTATCAGTACATTAATAGCGCGATTGCTAAAAATATTTAAAAAATTCATGAATTTTTAAAACATTTCGGTTTATTAACTTTCAGTTATTCTTTATATATTGGTCACTTGAGACTGTCAGATATTTGCTTTTAAATCTATCTTGAGTTTTTCTCTGCTTTAAAGTTTGCCTAATTTTGTTTTTAGTTTATGCAGATTAATTAAAATATAAATGCTTAGTAGTTTTAAAAAGACAATTTTTTTGTAAACTTAGGAATTAAGTTTTTAATTTTGCAGTTAAATTTGGGTGATTGGACGTTGTTGAAGTTGTTGATTGAGACCCTTCGAACTTGGAAACCAGTAACGGTTCTGGAAGCTATTGATACTCCTTCTTTGATGTCACCCACTCCTGTTTTGGCAATATCAACTTCTCCTAGTTCAATGCAAGAGCAGAAACGTCAACTTACTGTACAGGTTATTTCTTCCCTAAATCGCCACAAACATATATCAAAGTCTTGAAATACTATTAAATTATGATTTGGTTCAAATGCTAATTTTAAGTTGGTGTTAGCAATACCAAACGATGTAAATTGAGATTGGACTGAGATAGCAGACGTCCTAGCTTTCCTAATACCATAATAATAATAATAATAATAGTAGCTGGATACGGCCATTTTGAATGCAACGTTGTATCGAAATTTCAAATCAATCGGTGAAGAACTTGAAACATTGTGTAAAATAAACAGTACAGAAAGTAGATTTGTCAGTAAATTCAGTTCGCTCGCTTACTTTTACCTGTCACAGGTATAACAAGAAAAAAAGTTAGATATATCTAAACTAGATAAAAAAACATGTCTATTGAAATGCAACACTGTATCAAAATTTCAAAACAGTTGGTGGAGAATTTGCAAAGTTGTGTCAGAGTAACAAGGAAAATTTACATTTTTATTTATATAAATACATAGATAGTTATCAGATATAGTTATCTCTTTCAAATCGAGTATGGCTTAAATTAACATTAGCATTTTGAAAGTGCATTTAGATGGAATATTTGATACCATCACAATTCCATAAAAGAAGAAATATATCTGTTACCTGTCAATGTTAACAATAAATAATGACTCAGATAAGACTCACGTGAACTTGAAACGAAAATTACCGAATTTATTTCAATACTGGGGCATAGTTTTTTCTTTTTGTATCGCTCATGACTGTTTTATGGGAAGATTTTCATTTGTCACTGATTTACTGGTTATTATTCTATCTGAATTTCGAGAAATTAATGTGAATACTATACAAACATACATTTTTTAAAAATCTGAAACAGTAGAATTATAATAAAATTTTCGGTCGAAATGCAGTATAGCATCTGTTTCTGATAATAATTTTAATTTTTGAGATTTAGACAGAAATGGAAGATGATCATCGGTGGATACTGGAAAGTTTTTCTGGAATGGATATTGCAGAAGTAGATGATGTAATACCATCTTCTGCACCATCGGTTCGTTTTGATGATGGAGCTGCGTCGGAACGAGATAGCACCGAAAGTGTGTGTGGGTCACTCGAGAATTTGTTGGATTCTGAACCTACTTTGCAAAATCGGTAAACTTGTTTTCTATTTCTTATTTTTATTTAAAGATTACATGAAACAGTTTTAAAGCTTAAAAAATAAAGCAATTGACAGTGTTTGATGCTTAAAACGGATGTAAATTAAATTCTACAGGAATCGTTCATACATGTTCACCTTATAGTGGATTATCCAAATATAATTTTCTTATGGAGTTGGAAACTGCAACAAGTACTTCGTTAACTTTTGCAGCTGACATCCATTTTCTTAAAATTCATTTTTTTCATTAGCACTGTTTTTCTTCTTCATTTCAAATCAGTAAATCTTTAGAGTACAGCGAGATGTGATATGAGTTAACAATAGCTCTAAAATTTTTTTTTTTTTTTTCTGGAAGATTGTCATGCATTACTTCCTTACGTTCTTCCCAAATTTTTTACATGCTAAGAAGATGTTATCAACAAACTTTCGGGATTTTCCAAAATTTCCTAACACTTTTTAAGCCTTCACTATGTGATACTTTCAGCGTCACTGTGATCTGATGAAGGAATTTTCATAGAACTTTTCCTGGAAAATAGAAAAAACTATTCAATGAACGAAGATTTTTCAGATTTTTTCTTTAAATTACTAGAATATTTCAGAAGATTTTTATAATTTTCCATTTATTTCTCTAACAAAAATTGATGTCAGAAATGAGAATGTGAATGTAATGACGAGACGAGCACGATATGGCCTTCAACACCGATATACAAGGTATCGTGTGTGTGACGTTGGCTGTATTTTTTTTTATCTGATTACATTTGCATGGTTCTAACGGTTATGACATTTAAACCAAAAATTTGTGCTCTAGGAGGAATGAAATTTGGTTGAATTTGGATGAGCAATTAATAAGATTTCAGACTTGCTTTTCCTAAAGCATGGAACTTAGTGTTTAAAATCTTCATTGCAGATATTTTTTTCTTTCATTTTTTTAATTTCTTTTTTTTAATGATTTTATCATACTTTTATTCATATATTCACTTGAGAACAGTTACCTGATCCTGACATGCTTTTTTTCCATTTTTGGTAACTTTGAGTTTTATTAGGAAGATGAATTTAATCAATGTTGATTCGAGCACGATGTTATTGTTGTGAATGAAAATAATAATTGATATAGTGGAGATCAAAGAAGGAAAGTTTCACACACTTAATTTGTTGTCCAACTTTAGCATTCCATTACCCATTATTATTCTATCAATCAATAATAACTTAAATTTAGTGAAGCAGTAAGCTATAGGATTATATATTTTTACTAACCAGCATGTTATTTGTGCATTATTATTTGCTCTTTAACTGTCGTGCCGATGCATCCTTTTCTTGCGCAAAATAATTTAAATTATAGTTTTAATGTTTATGTATTGTTTATGTATTTATGTATATACGAATTTCAAACTTATGAGGAATGTTGGAATGAAATCCTTGGTGGCATTTGATTCGAGATTATATACATGATGATAATATAATATTTGTTATCCCACATAGATAAATTTTGATGGAATTCTTACATTTAATTAATTATTTAGATTTTTCTACAAAATAGTGTTACATCATGACGAATCTTTACCAAAAAAATTAGACTTAGTCTTGAACATTCTTTGGCTAACATTTAGAAATATTTTTCTAGAATCCGAAATATAGATCGCGGAAAGGCTTTATTGATGTAGCAGATATTTCCAAAACTGAAGAGGGATACATTTTTTCGCTATAGAAATCTAATGTTCACTCTTTGGTCTTTTCAGATCAGATCCCATGTTTTTCTTACCTTATATTAGTTCATATAAGGTAATAGATTACCTTGTATGAAGTACAACGAATGAATGATTGATTGAAATTTGCTTTTCTGTTTCCTTTTTTCCTTTCATTATTTTGATTTTTTGGGAATTTTCTTTTTGTTGAAATGGAATATACAAATTTAAGAGAAGAATTGATGGGCGGAATGCATGTGGATTCCGATGTGAGTCATTCAGGGACGCATAGTCGATCGGTATCTCGGACTCATCTACCGGTTATACTGGATGTTTCTGATAATCAGCAAACAGTGAAAGAAGTGAGCCCTTCTAAACGACCTTCAATGCTAGATGTTTTTAATCAAAATCATAGTGAGTAATAGCTGTTCTGAAATCATCACTATGGATCATTAGTATTAATAATATATTAGCTTAATCATCTTAACAACTTATATGATATTTTCCTGTGGAACGAATCCAACTCTTTCTGGATAATATAATGCACTTATTTGTACTGACTTTTCTATCATCGTATCATTTTATACTTTTGTTTCAGTAGGATGATCTATCGCGTGTCTTCTCTTCAGTTTGTAATTCCCAGGATTTCAGTTTTCAGTTTAGCATCAATTTGAGGCTTGATATGAATATTTTTTAATTTTGAAAGGTATTCCAAAAAATGTAAATTGTAAGCTTTCGAATTAAAGAACAGTTATTGAGCTTAACTATATCAGTTCTCTTATATGTAATCTTTGAGACCTGCAAAATATTATTTCCCAGTTTTTCGGATCAAAATTACTAATTAATACTAATTTTTTCACATGATTTCTTTCGCATAACATTAATATTATTTACACACTGTAGTACGAACTTAGCTTGAAATGAAGAATGAAGTTTTCTTCCTTGATGAGGGATTTCGTTCCAGCAAAATAAATCATTGTGAAATTGGTATGGGATTCATTGATTATGTCAGAATCAATTAATGTAACCCAAAAAAGTCTGACCATTATCCAATCTAACCTTAATAACAATAGCCAAGAATTTCATTCGTTTTTTACTTTATTGTTTTTTGATTTCAGTTCAACTGAAATATTGTGAGTTTTATTTGAACACGTTTAGATTTTTCTGAATCATTATTATATGCAATCTTATTGCTTTACGTTGTCATTTATGTCCGTGTTAGAGAAATAAATTATTATTGCCAATAGAATATTTCAGTGAAACGAATCCTGTTTCCATGTTGATCGGGCCGTTTTCTTGCTCTTTCGATTTAATATTCAATCAGAAAAAGCAAGATTGACCACAAAGATTTTTTTTTTTAAATCAGATCCAGGTTATTTATATTCTAAATTTATCGCACGAATCCACAGATATCCCATCCATGCTTTGGACTCAAAATCTAGTTTCAGTGAATTCCTTTAAAAAACGTATCAGAATCAAAGTTTCTCAACATTTTTTGTTGTTTCAGTGGTAAATTTGGAAATGAAAACGGCATATGTGCTTGAATTCAAAAGTATGTTCTGTTTTTAAAATTTAGTTACGATTAATTTCAATTTTTTTTTCCCTTTAATTCTAGAGATCTTTGAGAAATGTGCACAACACTGTGTTGATGCAGAAATTGTAACCATAGCAACACATTTTAAACAAGTAGTTGTCGTCTTTAAAAACAGAAGATTAACAATGTTTGATGTTGCTTAATGTTGAATTTAATATTACTATATCTTCTTAATCTAAAATCAGATTTTATTGATTGTGACTTAGGTTGGAAGAATGTGTACAACTCTTTCGAATAGAAGGAAATATCAACTTTTTTTTGATTTTTGAAGTGCTCAGATTTTTAGATGAGTCTTTCTAAATGTATAATCATGAAGAAAAGAGGCTAGGTTTTATTAATTGCTGAAATATTTTCTGCAGATTTGGGAAAATTGATGGTATATAGCAAAAAACAAACTTCTCGCATCCTTCATCGGCTTTTATTCATCGTTGCTTCCATAGCCTGGATTTGTGTTTTTATTGCAAGCGTTTACGTTTCAAAGCGTTATATCGAAAAGTACGTCTCAACTTCTGTCGGATAAATGAAATACAAAGTACTGTATGAGAAGGTTAATTTTATTTTTTCTTCAAGTTGTTTTAGAAGCAAGAGCTTTAACACAGCTTCATCATATCATTCATGTGTGCTTAAAACTCTCTGCAGATATTGGCAGTACATTTCTGTAATAATAATGCCTTGTAGAGATTATTTTCACAACTGCTTCAGTAAGAATTCGTTACATTATTATTCACTCGTAGAATAGTAGTAGCTTTAACAAAATAGCACTTGGAATAGATCACAAATGAAGCTTTTTAATGGAATTTTTTATTTTATCAAAAGTTCTTTTTCCACTTATTATTTTATATAACTTAGAAGCTATAATTCTTTGAAGTCATTAATTTTCAGCCTTATACATGGAAATACAAAGCTTCAAAATGTTCAACAGCTCATTGTTGTAGCATTGCCCTTTTTGCTTTTACATTATTGTTTACACTATTCATTTCATTTACGGCACAAGTAATTTTTGTTTTACAAACAATTTAACTTATTGGTATTAGGATAATGACTGAAAAATATTTGATTGTTAATTAATTTGTCTTTCTAATTGCTTAAAACTTCAGTCAGCTAGGTTTCATGTTAGGTTTGTTATTTTTTCAGTGCTAGGAATATTTATCGCTTTATATCATTTATTAAGCTACTCGAAAATTTTTATTCAGAATTCTTATTCAATATCTTATCATTTTCAGAATTCTTGAAAGAAGATCTGAGACAGCGATTAATTGCAGGGTTTCTGGAAAAAGTTCGGCGAATATCGAGAACAAGCAACCGTTTATTACAAACACCGATTTATCATATTGTTGAAAGGAGAAGTACCAAACAGTTACTATGTGTGGAGTTCGTATCCATTGCTTAATCATGCTGAAGGAACGCATGTACGAATAGCCGTGCTGGAAGAATATGAAGGTGATTTTAATGATGATGGAAAACCGGATCTGGTAAGTTCTGCATTTATTTTAATACAAAATAGGAGTTTTTTCATCGAAAAACCATTTGAAAAAGTATGAAATTTAACTGTGAGTAAAAATTGAAGTACTGTTCTTTCTTACATAAATTCTTGTTACAAATATCGGTAAGATTTTGTTAAATTAGCATTTCTTATCATTTCTAGGATCCTCCTCATCCTACCCACTTAATAACTCTTTTTTAGATTGAATTAAATGTCACATTTCCTATTGAAGGAAAGGATAAAATCTATGGAATTTTTTATATGTTTTTGTTTGATTACCAACTTGATCAGAGATCGCGCTTTTCGGTACATATTTTTTCTCTCGCACAATCAGTATCCAAAAATGAAAATGTTTCAGTTTTTTTTTAGCCGAAGAAGATAAGTCTTATTTTTTGTAGAAATGTATGCAAAAGTTTTTCTGCAAGCTAGTCGTTTTTAATTCATCCAGTAAAAATGTAAACGTGACACTTTCTACTATTAACATATCACATGTCATTTAGTTCAAGTGTTTATTTCCCTAGAATTTGGAAGGGTGCAAAGCAGCTGGTTGAAAAAACCGAAAGAGAAAGTTTCTGAAAATTATAGATCGAAACTGCATTGTTTGACGATTTGGAGCGTGCGACTATGTCATCATCATTAACAGTTTCTGGTGATCTTTGGTTGGATCAAGCGGCTCCACTCTGGAGTAGTGGTCGAGATCCAGATCATGGGGGTGCTCTGATTAATGAATCCAGTTTAGATTTATCTCAGTATAATCCTGCCGCAATTATTTCACGTAATTCTTTCAGGAATTTCACAACAACTTTGAAAAAGTGAGTTGTTTGCTTATAATTATACTGCCGACTCCTCGTTCTGTTTTGTTTTATTTCTTCAATGATTTGCAATACTTTATTTCTACACGTTATTTTTGCAAGCTTATTGATGTCAAAATGGGTCCTGCTTAGACATAAGCTAGACCTGAACTCGTTAGAGGCAGCAATTGCTCGCAAATTATGTGATACTTAATTTCGATTTATTCATCACTTTTTTTTCCATTCACTTTGATTTCTTTCTTTTTATTCTTTTCATTCTGAATAGAAATATCTTTATCCTTTGCCATCATAAATCTTCTGACTTTCTCTGCATTCTATTAATGTGCTTACATTCTGTATTAAATATTTCTTGATCTTGATCTTTTGCTTCAGTTTAACATCATAACCACTGCTCAAATTCGGCTAAATAAAATGAGCCTTCAGCTTGCAATAGAAAAAACCATCTTATTTTAAGACTAGAAAATAATAGAAATCACTATCATTATGTGTAAAAAAATGGGATGTAAAAGATGAGCATAGAAGCTACAGTTTTTTCTTCCTTCAAAAGATGATGATCTTGACCACATTCAAGATTGCAGTAAGTAGAAAAATATCATTTTTTTCCTGAAATCCAAAAATTTCATGAGTAGGAATATAATAAGATCTTTTGAATTTACTTATAGGAATATGATAAGGCCTTTTGCACTGATCCATATTGTATTTGAATTCAAACATTGCATAAAATTAATTGCTATTAGTTTTGCTTTTTAATTGTGGTAGAAGAAATAGGAATAGTGGTGGCAGGGAAAGCATGGATAATATTGTAATAAACAATAAATGGCGAAGAATTACAATGTGAAGAAGAAAAATAACCTCAGTGGCTCCTAATTTTTATTTCACTGGTGAAGTCCTCGAGAGTTTATATAAAAACTATATTTCTTTTGTAAGTAGTAGCATGAAGATAGTAGGAAATAAGTTATTTTCTATGAATTTAGTTTTTTTGTATAGTAAACATTTTGAGGAAGTCGATTATATGGACGCCTAAACGAGCTGGCGATGATGATTTCATACTGCGCATGTCAATACGAATCCTTGAACAACAGCTGTTCTACCAAACAGGTCTTCTGGAGCTTTTAAAATGGGCATGGATTCAATATTTTGCCTGTTTTGTTATTGTTCATTTTTTTACTAACAAATTACGAAAATTCTTGTTCGAAAACCATCTCCTCGATACGATCGTTGTCCGGCGGAATCACTTTAATGAATTAGAAGAATAAATAAGAGTGAATATTGATGATAAAAAGAACGATTAATAAACAGGAAGGAGAGGATAGTAATAGGATTGTATTTCTTTGTAGATGGAAGTTGCTTAGATAAATGGGGATCATTATATATGAATAAAAAAATTATATGTCAAAAATTAATTCAACCAAACATTTTTAATATAGCAGGGAACGTTTGTGAACATGAAGAAATGCTATTAAAGGAGTCAATCGATCTTTATTTTACTGCTTACATGTTTTATTTTACTCTATTTCCCCTGTTTTAATTTTTACTGTACATCCTTTTTTACTGCTCCTTTCAAATTTTAATTTGAATTTTAGAAATTTTTCTTACGAAATTTAACTTTTCTTCGACGGTGTTGCTATTTTATGACACTCTTCTTGATGAAGTTAGAATTCCCACAGTCATTCAGCAAAAGAAACATTTTGATTAATATATTATTGCTGAAAATTCCAGAGGTTGCCCTGAATCTTCCCGAAGCACCTTTTTTTCATATTTTAAGAACTCATTTATTATTTGTTTTTTTGTAATTTCAGTACTTTTAATTTTATTGTATTTGAAATTTTTTTCTTTCGTGGCATTCGTCACATAGCAGCATGTCTTATTGGATGATTTATAACTGACATTGTGAATATTAAAAGCTAAAATCAATTACAGGTATCGTACATCAAGATATTCAAACTTTCGGAGAATAACTGACACACAACAAGAAATTCTCTATATCAGATATTGAGAAAAGACATTTGTATATTGTGCGAATCAATATTGACAAAGAACGCAAACAAACACAAATATCTTTCCAAGATGATCTGTATTAACGGTTTTATAATAAAAGGCATTTAAAATATATATATAGATCTAACATCTTTAAAAATTATAAAAATGCGATGAACTTTGTATTTAATTTGGAAAACGAAGCCGAATTTTCCTACGAAATGTAGAAGTGTACCAGCACTGATTAATTAGAAAACTGTTGCTAGTATATAAATACTAAAATATCTGTCTACTAATTGGCTACATGAAGTCAAGCTCTAATCTATCATGAAAGATGTTGCTTATATTTTTGGAATTATTGGGAAGCAGATGAGTTTGAATACATGTGAACAAATAATTGAAGGAAATAGGAATCAATTCGTTATATTTCTTTTCCTGCAAATTTCCGATTTTCCTTTTTTTTGCCGTTAAGTGGATCCTTTTTTTTTTTTTTTTTCTCTAACTAAAAGTTAAGCATATTCAACATATTGTAGTAAGATGAAATTTTTATTTGATAGCGGTTATCAGATGAAAAATAATTCAAAATGATGAATACACGAACGATGACTGACAGGAGATATCTATCTTAAAAAGTGGTCAATGATTGAATAGAATTATTTGAATTATTCGAGTCATCTCATGTCGAGTTCAGTTAATTGATCCAACTTTATACAATCATCATCCATAGTAGTCAGAAATTCTCACCAAGTTTTTTTCGTGACAATTCCAAATAAAAATACGAAGACGAAAATTAAGTTGATGGGTTAGTAGTAAAGATAGTGGAAAATAACAGATGAAAGATTCAAACTGAAATTTAATTAATTAAAAATACAAAAGAGGAACAAAGAGAGAAATTCTGAATTCAAGCACTACAACACAATGAACGGAAATAACGCATGAAACATCTTTTATAGCAGCATTTCTCTGCCACATTGTGTATTAATTCCTTCTCATCTGCAGTTTCGATATTGCCTGTAATTTGAAGATTTTAATCAATCTAATAAAAATTATGATTTTGCAGTAATTTAGAAGTTCAAACTGAAGTTAGGAATCAGATGTGATATACCGAGGCAGCAGGTTAGGGAAAAAGTTTAGCACGGGTTTTTTCGAAATATCTAGAATTCTAGATGTGAACGAATACAAATTTTTAATCAATCTCTATAACGTTCATTTTAGATTTTTCAAGAATAATCAATACGCCAATGGGATTAGCCTTGAAATGATCTTTGATTCCTGAACGCTGATTTGATGATTTTTGATTTTCGAAAATTGAGCAAATAAGAGTAAAAATTATCACTATCACTGTATTGCAAGAGTATAGTGATTTGCACACATCCATTACAAATCGACTTGATGAGTGATGAAACCCGATCGATGCAGATATCCGTCGAGAATTCCGCTATGGACAATTGTATCCCGATAGTGCCAAGCAACAGGAAGGTAATCACAGTTCGATATCCCATCTTTCTGTACTCGCGTTACTTACTTGTAGGTCCAAAAACCTGAGCAAAATTTGATCGGAAAAAAAATTAACTTTCTTAATGAGTGAATGGAATTCAAATTAATGAATACAATAAGAGAGCAATGTTGCAAGGCTATGTTTAACTAAATCAATAGTAGCAAGAATTGGGCCAAAAAATTCACTGATGTTAACCAATCAAGATCGTTGATTTTTTTTTTTTTTGATTTAAAAAAAAAAATTAACTAACCATTTTTGGTGGATTAAGGGAGATAGTTTACAAATTTTAGTTTGCAAATTTTATAAGACAACGCAATTTTTCTAGTACGTTCAACGAAACTACTTAGAGAGATTTAAATCAACTTTTCCCTGCAAAGATCGATAAGATATCGAAGAAACGGGCTGATAATAGTAGCGAAAGAGCAAAGAGTTATATGAAATTAAGAGAAAAAAATATTGGAATTCGTATAAATTCGTGCCAAAGCAATATAACTAAACATGGTCAAGATTTAAAAAAAAAAAAAAAAAAAAAAAAAAAAACGTGAAATTGCTTGGTCAAGTTTAAAAGAACATGAAATCTCTTTGATCAAAACTAAAAAGGAATGTGAAATCCCTTTGATCAAGATTAAGAAAGAATATAAAATCTCTTTCTTTTTAGATTATTAATGGTCTTGGTGAAATTATGCAGAAGTCGTATGCTGTCAAATGGCACTGACAAAACTAAATTAACCACTTTCTATGATTTCATGAAGAAGGAATATAAATGTCAAAGGTTAAAACTCAAAACTAAGGAGAGATGGACATAAAATGATTCTCATCAATCTATGATTGCATCAATCCCTTAAAATCAAATGGAAATATTATGTTGAAATGTAAACGACAAAATTTAATTCGGTCATTTTTAAAATAATATATGTATATATTTTACAGCATATTTTTTGGCACTTCATATTTTTGTGCGTCGTTAAGACAGTGGCATGGGGTCATCGGGTTATCAGAAAGAACTTCTGAGGAAAATGCAAATGAATAAATAAATCGCTGAGCAAAGAAATATAAATGATGGAAGATCGAATAAACTTAATGCAAAAAAAATGGATACTGGAAACAAGCCAAAGTAATACAAAGAGCTATTGTTGAAACGAATTTGATAACAATCTGTTATCAGCAAATCATTTATTGTATAGTATGGAAGGGAAACAAGAAAAATTGTTTCAATTGCTGAAAGCTTTAAATAATAACCCATCTTAGCAAAAAAAATGTATAGTTTCAATATATGATATATATATGTGCAAAAGTTTTAGATTCATTGTTAATTTTTAAAAAAATGAAATAAATCAAATTAAGTAGAAGAAATCAGGAGATATAATAATGCAAAGGAAGTCAAAAAATAAAGAATGATTCTTCTAGTTGAAAAACAATAATAAAAAGTCGGAAATAAAATATTGCAAAAAAATTACTTAAAAAAGTGAAAATTCTATTTAGAAATAGAATACTACTATCTAAGAATTTATCAAAACATTCGAAAAAGATTGATCTTCCTACTTGGAAATCTAAATTTCCTTGGCATATTGATAAAAACTATAAATAAGCCGAGAGACGAAATGACTGTTCAATGGAGCACGTGCCTTCCTGTGAAATCTTTTTAAAAATAATTTCGCTTATTTAAACAATTATCTTGAGATAATTATGAAGAAGCAATTACAGAAACGAAAGGCTTCGTTTTTTCTAAAGCCTCTGCTTTAATCATTGTAATCATATCTTTGCGTGAATAGAAATTATAGCCTTCCTCAGGATTAACGGTTGTGAGTGAAGTTAATTATTTTGTTGGCATGATGAATAATGAGATAGTGGAAGAAATAGTTAGACATGAGGAGCTGGATCTCGATATAATGCAATCATTATTTAAAATGAAAACACACGGTCATGTCCAAAATAACTCAGAGAAATTTACTAATGAATTTTAAAACAAATTCTAATGAGTTTGAAGCAATTTCCCAGTTCACTTCAATCATAAGTTGTTTCGGTATGGTTATGTAATACCGGAATACCGAACTTCGGCAAGGATTTAGTACGATACATCTATCAGTGTTGCAATAATATCGCGATGACTGAATACAGTTTCCAAGAGGATATTAGTGGATGACAATCTCTTGACTATTATTTATATTAAATATAAAAAAAAAAAAAGAACGAAAAACAAAAGAAGTAATTGAAGTCTTTAAATTCAACGAATAAATAAAATGTTCAAAATAAATTCACAAAATAAAAAGAGAAAGAAATTCCAGGAATTTCTAACTTAATCATTTGGAAAGATTCTCAAACTATTCCGATATTTTTTTCAGTGTTAACAGTGCAACAACAATGTCAGTTATCATCAAGAATCAATCTTAAGAAAAGTCTGCGATGTTAATCATTTCAATATGTTCTTCAATTCATCTGCTCATCAAAATTAAATGCTTGGAATTCAATTATAAATTTCATTTTCAGTGATTCGATAGATTCTGAGTCGATCCTTTTTTCCTGAAATCATACAGGAAACATTTCCAGCAATTGCACACGAACAAAAAAAAAAGGGAAAAATGGCATTATTGATTGCTTTGATGATAATCGAAGGCAGTATTATGTAACAAGTATAGCTATTTATTATCATTCATCACGAATTTCGAAACATTTATCAAAATTTTTACTTCATTATTTAATACTTAAATTTTCACTCAATGCTGCAAATATTGTCATATCTGTCTGTTTATATGCACCATCGATAATTTCAAGATCCCGAAGTAATGCTCGATGTGTCACTTTTCTCACAACTTGTCACCGAGAACTATTTTCATGTCGTATCCAAGTGATTTATTGCTCATCTGATTGGTTATTTGTTTTTAGCATAATCATTGCCAGAAAGCTGTTAAATCTGTTAACAATGGCAGATAAAGATTTATAAAGCATAAGTATTCATTGGCATGATTTATCACAATATCGGATGATATTGACAAAGTATCATAATTTATATAGAAATAGACTATCATTATATGACTGCTTTTGCAGGTGGATAAAAAGAATTTAATTGGAATCTTAAATTAAATTTCAGCTTCTAGAAATGAAATTTTTTTTTATGTCAAAATTCATTCCTCTTCGCCTTCTTTCAATTGATCGGATAGTCTTTTTTAAGTTGGATTTTGTAAAGATTTTGTAGCTAAATTTTTGAAGTCTGAAAATTTCTGATACCATCTTTCCATGAAACCAGTGAAAGATTTATTATACGATTAAAATTTTTTTTAAACAAAAATTGTACGATTAAATTTTTTTTTTTAAACACGCTTCCTCTTTTACCCCATCCTTTATCTTAATTCAGGTGACGGTCAAGAAAAGAAGTTGGAATTTGAAAATAAAATAAATAGAATGTTATTACAGTTCAGCAAAAAATTATGCTCATTGAGGTTTTTAGGCAGAGATTTGATATACAATTTCTATCGAATATTCTTTTTTCAAATACAAATTATGGGAAGTGAAACTTCTCTATCGATCTCAAAATAACAAATCTACCTATTCCTGTTTACCTGCGTGGGAAATGCTTGCAAGTTTTTGAGAGTAATTGCAACTTTTTGACTTTCATTTCACATTTCAAAACTCAGTCTTTTTGCTGTTGAGATCAATTAGGAGTCACACAAAGGTATAAACAAAGCACTTCATCAATGTATTATAAATACTATGAGTGATGCGAATAAATTAGAAAAAATACAATCGCTTATAGAAGTTATGATGAGTAATGGATCTAAAAAGTGAATTTATTCTTCCAAGAAATGCTACTCTAAGTGCTATTTATTTGTCTTTTTTTATTTGCTTTTTTTTTTGAAACACTTCTGCGTACATTCTGATCGCTGTCTAGTTCGGATTAGTTTGCATCGTGCTCCTTTTGATTTTTCTGAATGTGAAAGTAAGTTGGTTAAAGATTTTAATGTAGGATGCTCTAGCATAGATTTTGCTGTTTTGTTTTTAGATGAATAAAGAAATTCATTGTATTTTAGATTCTTAACTTCTAATTTATTCTCTTGATAAAAAAAATTTTTTTTCGTTTTATTTTATCATTTGTTTGATTATTTTTCTTCGTAAAATTTATCAGCAATTCTGTTTTGATATATCGATACATACATGTTTATTTTTGCCTGTCAGTTTGTTTTTGGCTTTTCTTTTCTTTCTTTTCGGCTTCTCTTCCGTTGTTTCTACAGCATGCTTATCTACCTCTTCTTGCACCCGCCGGGACAAACTGTTGCATTGTGAAGACACTAGTACGGCCACCTTCATTGTACGCGGCATTATTATGTTTACCCATTCATATTCATTTAGTTTCTTCAATTATGTGGATAAAAGCGGGTTGGTAGAAGTATTATGAATATTGCAGAGGAATAAGAGATTTACTCAGATATAGGAATGGTATGAGAACAGACATAAGAAATACGAAAAGAAATATTCATATGGAAGAGAATGCTGGAGGATGTTCGGTTATATGGAATGAAAGAAACGTATAAATTGTATGGATAATAATGCTGGCAGTGATTAAGAGTAGTGAGCGACAGAGAAAGTAACGAATAAGGCTATTTTAGGTTAATTTGTTGAGGACGCGGGGGAGGGCGTTTTGAGGAATGATCGGTACTGAGATTTGTTGAATTTTTTCCTCGTTGAATATCGTTATCGAACAATATGGGCGGTCAGGTTTTGAAATGATGTTATACGTGAGAAGAATTGTGTTTTGTATTATCATTTAAAATTGTTGATCTTTTCAGGCATATAATAATATATTGCCTTCACGTGTAGAAATGGTAGTTGGAAATGTTATGAGCACAGAAGCTATCCAAGATGATCAGCTAATGCAGGCAATGTTTGATTTAAATTTAAGCTAATGCTTAGAAGAATTTGTCAATTCCAGACATCCCTTTCTTTTAACTCATGGAAGTCTTGCGTAATGAAAAATATTACTTTCTGTCGTAGTATTTTATTCATTCATCAATTCCGTGACGATTTGATGAAGTGAAATTTGTTTCTTATGATCAGTTTTGGATTGATTTTGAGAAATGTACTCAATAAATTAGACTAATTAATCAATCCAAAACTGGTAATTTATTCTATGCTTACCTGGTTATAGCAGGTTTTTTTTTCACATTTTTTGCAAATTTAATGTTTTCTCTCGCTAAGTTTTAGATAGCTCAGCAGTACTGGGCTCCATATGTGTCCCATAATCGTCCGTTTGATTCGAATTTAATTGATACAATTTACGAAAATGAATTGGTGCGAAATCTTTTCATGCAAAAGAAAGTCATCGTGCTGGAATTCAGGTTCCTTTTTTTTTTTTTTCAATTTAACATTGAAAAACTTTCAGTATGAGCGGTGTACAACTTTTTGAGATTTGTTTAAAGTTTTGTTTTGAACTAATTTTGGTCCACAGCTTTAATTTCTCAATAAAATATGTAAACGGACATATATAAGGATGGATGGACTTTAAAAATGATTTGGCATAAGTAAAACATAATGGATTTTGTTTTACACTCTTATTCTGACCTGTTCTTCACTCTTATTTTTAAGAAGCGAATCACCTTTTGCCATTAATGTTTTCTGCAATACTTCTATTGTCATCAGACATTATTCTCAAATTTCTGCTTCGCTTCTCTTTCCCTTTAATTATGATTTCTGATTTTATGTTCAAGATAAATTATCGATGTTGACTTAAATCTTAAATTTCAGTCAGTACCTTGAACGTTATCTCTGGCCGAATTTTATTGCAGAGAAGGCCAGTAACTATTATGTTATGTCTGTCGTAATTATGCTTAACGCCAAATTTCGAGAAAGGATTCCAGTTTGGCGTGTAAATTATATTTTCTTTCTTTTTTTCTTTACTTCAATCTTGACTATCCTTTTTTGATGAATGACACGACTTAAAGTATTTATTTCACGACTCATGCATTAAGGTCCGTGTTTCAAAGAAATGGGGAGTTTTTTTTTTTTTTAAAGACATCAAACAGATGAGTTGCGATTAAAAAGGCTTCCAGCTGAAGTAAATCATTCTGATATCGAAAGTAGAACCTATTTTCTTGTCATAGTGCCTTTTATATTCAAATTATAATACTTCAGTGTATCATTGAGCGTTCGGCTCAGTTTCCGATTTTCTTCCGAAGAATATTACATCTTGTACTGGACGTTGAACAAGTCACATTATTAGAGCGGTCCGCAATTATTACATTCCTGATTAACTGTTTCAACTCGGTGGCAAGTTTTTTTTTTTTTTTTTTTTGAAATCTCATTATTTATCCAATTGTGCATCAGTAGTTTCTTAACAATGTATTGAATGGAAGGTTTGATCTTTAGAATAATAAAACTTTTCCCTCAGGCTACCGAAAGATGATATAGAGATGCTTTTACTAAATTTCGAAAAACCAGGAGAGAAATTAAATTTTTCTTTTTAGTTGCCGATAATAATTTAATTTATCAGGAGTTATGAATGGTCTGAAGTTACAGGAAGTGGATTTGGTGAGGAAGGAAGTGATGAAAATAGTTTCATTTACGATGTGGTCTAATTTGCTTCCAGTTGGTTTTTATACTTTACTTTTCTCAGTATTTTAGAAGTGGTAATATCTTTTAAATTTTTTCTTAAAAAATATGGACTCAAAATAGATTTATTTATACTCTTAGTTCAGAAACTATTCCATAATTTTCAGACTCAAAGAGAAGATCTCTTCCAAGCTAATCCAAAATTGCGAAAGATATGGAACAAGTTAGAAACGAATGCAGCTTCTGAAACAGCTGAAGAAAAGGAATCATTAACTTTCGAACGTACATTTATGTGGAATTTGTTGCAAATTTTCAAACAAACGCTAGCAGATGTTGATGATGAATCCAACGGTATGCTTTATATTTTATCTTTGAACTTTAAATTTATGGCAGTTTTATCAAGGTAATGACATTCTTTAGTTTTTCTTCACTTCTGTATTTTCTTCAATTCTCCAATTTTTCAAGAAGTGGGAATGGATGGTATACATTTTTTGGAGCGTTGTTTGCAGTTATTTATTGATTTGGAAGCTTTATTGATCACAAGGTACGTAATTTCAGTGGTCTTTTAAATATCTTTATTCTCTTTCCATCAACAAATCATGAATTTCCATTCCAACAATTTAATCAGTATATAGAGCGGAGCAGTTTGAAAGCTGACAATTTGAGTCTCATCATGGCGATCGATATATAACTTAGTTCGACTAAAATTATACTACAGTCAGAGAAGCATCAAAGAAGATATATGAATAGTGTTGTCATTATGATGGAAATTGAAAATATTATATTATTTAATGACTTCATCACATCAAAATACACTTGAAAGATCAGGCACTATAAATGACACTATAAAAATCATATTTTTATGTTTTTAGATGATATTTTTAGCTAATAAAATATCATCTCCAAAAAAATAGAAGACGCAGAATTGTAATTGAATTACTGAGCGAACATTTATACTTTATTTTGGGGATGTTTTTCTGTTCCAGTAATTCCATTTTCCATATTGTCTGATCTGATCATTAAAATCAGTTACTTTTATTTAAAAGTGCATTGTCGGTTTTGATTTAAAAGGAAGAAATTTGATTTGAACATTTTTTAGCTGGTCTTTAACAATAGTTTTTGTCTTGCAGGCGTTTCTTTAATGCTATACTACATGCAAGTAACATATTGGTAAATTGTGCACTTTCTTCGCTGATAACAACAGAAGTTGGAGGCTTGTTTTGTCAGCTTGTGACAATGCTGAGGTTTTATTCACGTTTCGAGATCGACGATGTTACTGGTGAGCCGCTAACGCATAGCCAAGTATGTCTTTTTCGTTTTGAAGGAATTTTTCGCGAAATATTCCAATTTTTATGTTAATATTGCTTCTTTCCTTTATGTTAAAACAATTATTTCAGATGACTGAAATGCACTATACACATGTTATGAAACTGCAGAAAGCTGCCTTCAAATATTTCAGGTAGCTCTGAATACTGCTTAAAATGATAATCAGGGTTAATTGGGGTTTCTATTCTCAACATAAAAATAGTTTCAAAGTATAAGAGGATGTTTTTTCGGGTTTACTGCATAATTAAAGAGACATACTGTTTTATTGAGCGATAAAGACTAAGTGTTTGAAATATCAACATGTTTGCGGCAAAGAGGCTAGCAGATTAATTAACGTTCTTTTTTTAGGCTGTGTTTATAGAGTTGTATAAAGTATTTAATTACGTGACCGTTAGATGATGCATTAATATTGAATTGATGAATTCATTAGTTCATCATAATCCGTTTATTCCTTTAATTCATTAATGAAATTATTGAATAAATTCTTTTTATTTCAGAGAAAGCATGTCTGATTTTTATTTATTAAATGTTACTGCTGTCGATACAAGAAAAGCTTTGATAAAACAATTTTCATCAATGAGGTGTATTTTTTGGTATATTATTAGGCAGATTTTTGTTCAAACAACCACACTTTAATTTAAATTTCATAATAATTTGAATATTGCGCTTATTCGAGTGATTCTGCTTCTGCAGTTAGACAATTTAATTTTTTCAAATAATTAACAAGCTATCTTTTTTCAGTAAATCGGAACTGTACAAAGTTGCAGAATATCTGCATTTGGTACCTTCACGAGAATTCATTTTAGATATCTCGTCGAATTACGAGAAAAATTATCTTATTGAAATGATTGTAAGTATTCTTTCAGTTTGATCATTTGATCATAGATTTCCTTTGATTATTTTTAGTTACGAGTAAAATTTTCAGTAAAGGGGATCTATCAATATCAATGACTTCACTTTTTATTTACTTAAGCTTAGAAAACTCACATCCTTATGCTTTATTAATTGGGTTTGTTTGTTTGTTGTCGTTATGCAGCCGAAATTTGATGCTTTATTGAATTCCTAGTTCTATTTAAAAGCATTAACTTAAGTTTAAAATTTGCTGTCGAAGTTAAGCGTGAATGTTTTAGAGTATTTCGCGTTTTTTTTCCAAATAATGATTTTTTGCAATTTTCAGACATCACGTTGTGAACGACGCATCAATCAATTACAGCAGCTCAATGAACAACCACTTTATCCAACTGAAAAAGTTATCTGGGATGAAAATCTTGTTCCGTACGATCAATATAATGGTGAAGGTAAATTTTATTTTATAATTTATGCAGATCTATTGCACTGTTGTGACTGAAAAGTTACACGAAATCCAGAAATTAGAGTTTATCATTTGTTCCCGAATTTATGTTTGGATATGAAAAGGAAAAGTCCTTAGTAAACTTGCTGGTTTCTCCTTCGTTTTGTAGATATTTACAAAATTCATCCCTCAACAATCCATTCAGAAATCAAACCGACACTAATTTGTGATTTTTGAATTCTATTTTGAGTTTTCTAAATGGTGTTTGTAATTCCTCTAAATCCGAATACTCGATTTTTTTTTTTTTCGATTTTCAGGTGTGCTTGCACTGAATAAATTAAATATTCAGTTCTTAACATTCCATGATTATTTGCTTCGCAATTTTAATCTTTTTCAAATGGAATCAACATGTAAGTCATTAATTAATTCTATGTCATATTAGCTATTCTTTTAATTGACCATGTTTCTTCCTGTTGCACCTCCTTAATTTATCGCTGTTGTGATGAAATTCACCAGTAGTTTCGGCTGTAATTTCATTAAGCATAATATACTTGATAATGAGCAAATAAAGCGATATATGGCGCTTTGCCAGCGCATCATCGAATGCATGCTGAATTCTTAATGGTATTTTGAAATTTAGTGCTAGGCTTTTTTTTTTACTGTAATACTCAATAAAATGGCAATAAATTATTGGAAAAAATTTAAATATCATACTTCAGATGAGATTCGTCAGGATATCGAGGATGCCATATTTCGTTTGAAGCCATGGGCACATGAATCTAATCCAAATGAAACTGTTTGGGGTGGATGGGCACGAATGGCTTTGCCATTAATCGAGTTTCAGGTTTCCTTTATTTGAAATTTTTTGGATGTATTATAAATGTTAAAATTGATTTTTTTATTTTAGCAGATTAGCGATTTACTTTCATCATCAACTTTCATTCCATCATTTCAGATTGTCGAGGTTGGTAAACCTCTTATCGGTGAAAAAAGTCCAGCTGTTGTCAAAGCAGATTTGACGATCAATTTACCGAGACGAACTGATATTCGTGCTGAATGGGAAGGTTAACAATTTTTATGAATATTTATGCTGATTTTAATGAAAGCAAAAATATTTTACTGAAAGCCCGAATATTTTGTCGACTTTAATATCCTATGACTGAATTATTTGTATATGTTTTCATAATGCTGATTAATATTGATCAAAACCATACGATCCATACTGTTTACCAGTGAAGATTAAGTGAAATTGCATCACGACATTGTCTTGAGCATATGCCTTAATTCGATGTGCGATTACGCCATTGTAAGAAAGATTCTGGAGATAAATTCGATAGTTCCTAAAATTAACGGATTTGCTGTAAAAATAGAAGCATTCAAATGTGTCCAGGTGTTATTACTCAATACTTAACATTGAAACATCCTTGGTTATGTTTTTGGGATTTCTTTTTTTATAGTTCCCAAAGAAATATCTGCTAATAGAATTTTTAGGTCTTCGAAAGCATGATGTTTGCTTTTTGATCCGATGTCGACCCAAAGCTTCAGTTGGTACCAAATATAATATTGCAAAACCATTCAGAGAGCAGATCGATGTTACACTGGTGCGTGGATGCGAAATCGAGGGCATGCTTGATTCAGAAGGAAAAGTGATTGAAGAATATGGTATTAGTTGTTTTGTTCGCAACTAATGATTTTTTATGATGCTTAAAACCTTACTGAAGTTGTTATAGAAAAAGACTACTTTTGATCTGAAAATATTATCTTATTTATTGAAACTGTATCATTTTTCATTCAAACATTACTTGACGTTTCTGAACTATAATTTCCATTTTCCTCTTCTTCACATATTTCTCTTTATTGAGGTAGCAACCTATACACATTTAGTCGCGAACTTCAAAGCATTTTACATAGTGAAAGTATTGTGCTTAAATATTCCTTATAATACTTTTTGGATTTTTATCTTAAAAATGTGAAAAACAGTGACAGAAACTGGTTAATATTTAGCTGCATATGAGAAAAAAACAGTATTAGAAGGATTTACGAGGAAGTTTCGAGTATGGCTTGATGAAAATCAATATCGCTTGGATACAGAAGAACAACAGGAAGATGCAATAGATGTATATATTGAATTTCCTTTTAAAATAAACTTTTATAAGTTAGAGCAAGTTGGCAGGGATTTCTCTTATTTAATCAAAAAAGTAAATCTTTTATATGTGTTAGAAACGTTAGATCATCAGATTAATATAAAAACATTCTTTTATTTCAGAATATTTATTATTCGTTCAATTTACTCATTCGTCGTGATCCAAAGACAAATAATTTCAAAGCAGTACTTGCAACAATCCGGCAGTTATTGAATACAGAATTTGTAGTGCCAGATTGGTTACATGATCTCATTCTTGGCTACGGTGAACCAAATGCGGCCCACTATAAATCGTAATTCTTGACTTCATTTAAAGTATTAAGGAATAAATTTTATGTAATGTCAATTGTAAAATGCTTTCAGAATGAATACTTCAGTACCTACAGTGGATTTTTATGATACTTTTCTATCTTATAAACATTTGATTTCATCATTTCCAAATACGAAGATTGTAGTAACAACAACAAGAGATGAAAAACTCGTTCCACCTTTCAGGTTGGTTTTTCATAATTTTAGGAAATTATAGTTAAAAATGGAGAATAGTAGGGGCATTTAGAGGTATAAAAATGATTTATCTTGAAAGTAGACTTAAGTCAGATCAATACTCTAATTTCCATTATTAAATTATTTTTGAAAGGGCCTGTTTTTTCAGACTGACCTTCAGAGAACTGGAACCACAACATGATCTTGAACCGTCCATTCGGGATACGTCGATTGTTGTGGAACCACACGTGATACCTTGCCGTGGACCCTATCCTCATGTTGAACCACGCAAAAATATTATACAGTTTACTCCAGCCCAGGTTTCTTTTGTAGACTGTGTTGATGGCTTGAAGTGTTATTGTACCTCTAGATTCTCATTTTTACACGATAATAGCTTTTTAGGTAGAAGCAATTAAAGCAGGTATGCAGCCTGGTTTAACGATGGTTGTCGGTCCTCCGGGTACAGGTAAAACAGATGTAGCAGTCCAGATCATCTCTAATATTTATCATAATTGGCCTGAACAGCGAACATTGATTGTAACACACTCTAATCAGGCTCTTAATCAACTTTTCGAGAAAATTATGCAGCTGGATGTCGACGAGCGTCATTTGCTTCGACTAGGTATGTTTTGATTATCATTTATTACTAATTTAAAAAGTTGTACCCATCTCGTTGTGATGCTCAGTAAATCATCATAAAATTGACGCATCATTGTTTCCTGAAACTTTTTTTTTTTATTGCATTAGATTTTTCAAATTAGAATCCCACACTTCATCATTCATATCTGTAATCTGAGTCTGATGATCCAGTAGGACATCCTTCCATGATTAATGTGCTTAAATTTAAGTGATTATTCATTATTGTTCTCCGTCAATATCTCTTTCTCAATATGATTCGATATCTGAATCATATTGAATTTAGGTCATGGTGAAGAAGCGTTGGAAACGGAAAAAGATTTCAGTAGATATGGTCGTGTGAATTATGTTTTGCAGAAACGACTTGATCTTTTAAAAGAGGTGAATCATTTTGATTTTTAAGGATGGAAAGGGCAAAGAATAAGTAAATTAATTGAAAAATAAGATAAAGTAAGAAATGGTATAGTGAAAATATCTGTTTCGGGATTCGTATTAAGTTCTAGCCATTTTTTTCTTTTTTTTTTTTTTGAATTAAATTTTACCAGACGTTAAAATTTCTTGTCAATTTCATGAATATATTATTTATCATAATAGGTTGAAAAATTGCAAGAAGCTCTCGATGTTGGAGGTGACGTGTCGTACACCTGTGAAACTGCTGGCTACTTCTTTCTTTATCAAGTTTTTATTTTAATTTCCCCATATCTCTTGCTTTTTTTTTCTTTTCAGGAATTTGTTAATTACGAAGTAAATGTTTTATTCTATAATCTTGATGCCATACTACGGCAAAATGTATAACCTGTGACGTCTATCATTCAGGTATTCGCACGTTGGGAAAAGTTTGAAAGTGATGTTGCTCGATCGAAAACAAATCCAAATCCGAGTGCAAAAGTAATTGCCGATCACTTTCCTTTCACGAGATACTTTGCTGATGTTTCGCCATCGCTGTTTAAGGTTTCTTTGTTATTGAGCAATTTTTTCCCAGTACGCTTTCATACAGTTCTCATGACCCAATGTCTTCTGGTGATAGATCAAATATATTAAAATTCATCAAGTCTGTTCAATAATGGTTTAATTTTTTCGCTTAAGTACTTTTTTTTAAATTTTATTTAATGATTTTAGAATATTTCTTTTGATGAAGATTGGGAAATTGCTCAAGGCTGTTGGCGATATATTCGTGGTATTTTTACTCAGTTGGAAGAATTTAGATCCTTCGAGTTGTTACGTTCAGGCAGGGATCGTACGGATTATCTCTTGGTTAATTTTGACATGAACTTTTTGTATACGTTTTTTATTTTTCATTTGAAGTGTTTGTTTTAATCAAACCGAATTCAGCATTGTATATTTTAAGGATTTCAGGTAAAAGAAGCCAAAATTATTGCCATGACTTGCACTCATGCGGCTCTACGACGAAAAGATTTGGTAGAACTTGGATTTAGATACGATAATATTTTAATGGAAGAAGCTGCTCAAATTCTTGAAGTCGAAACATTTATTCCACTTTTGCTTCAGGTAACCGAAGATGTTAAAATATTTCAAGTTTCTTTGTTCGCTTTACATTTCGTAGTGCTAGATTGTTGTTGATAAATTTTGTTTTATCATTGTTGTAATAAATATCATTGATTTTCAGAACCCACAGGATGGTAGGAGTAGATTAAAACGATGGATCATGATTGGTGATCATCATCAGCTGCCACCAGTTGTTCAGAACATTGCTTTTCAAAAATATTCTAACATGGAACAAAGTTTGTTTGCGAGATTTGTTCGACTTGGTGTTCCACATGTCTTGCTTGATCAGCAGGGTCGTGCTAGAGCTGAGTATGTTTTGGGCATATATTCTTAGAATTATTAGAATTATTTTTAATGGAATTTTCTAGTTTAGTGAGCATGAATCCTTAACATGGTAGATTTCAGAATAGCAGATCTTTATAACTGGAGGTATGAGCAACTGGGTAATTTACCGCACATTGAAGCTCTCTCAGAGTTCCAGCGCGCAAACTCTGGATTCGAATTCAATTATCAACTTATCGATGTTCCAGACTTCAACGGTGTTGGTGAAACTACGCCTAGCCCTTACTTTTATCAGGTTTATTATCTTTCCAATTCCTCCTTTCTGTTTTGAGAAAATCTTCAATTAAAACGCAGTTTTTTTCAGAATCTCGGCGAAGCTGAATATGCTGTAGCGCTATTCACGTATATGCGTATTTTGGGTTATCCTGCAGAAAAAATATCAATTATAACGACTTACAACGGCCAAGCATCATTGTTGCGTGATGTAGTGCAGGCACGATGTGCTGAAAATCCATTAATTGGAGTACCACATAAGGTTTATTATTACCAGTTCTCAAAATTTTCAGAAGCTTTCTTTCATATAATAATTTTTCCGTTTCTTTTATGCCCATAGAATTATGTTTTATATGCGTGCATGTAAGAAAACCTTTCCAGTGTTTCAAAAGCACATACACTATGATTTGCTTAATCGCGGTGTGAAAAGTGAGGCCCTCTAGATTATATAACTCTTCATCAAATATTTGGTGATTTTGATCATTTATGACGTTTTTATCATTTTTCATTTTTCAGATCTCAACAGTTGACAAGTATCAGGGACAGCAAAATGATTATATCATTCTTTCACTTGTCAGAACGAAAAACATCGGTCACATAAGGTTTGGTTATAAATTCAGAATCTTGATTTACTTTAATATTTCCTGATTTAAGTTTAAAACACTTCAAAAATTGCCCAATTTTTAATGTATTGGTATTACAATTAAAACTAATTCTTTAATTTAGGGATGTTCGTCGTTTGGTTGTAGCTCTTTCTCGAGCACGTTTGGGTCTTTATGTCTTGGGACGGGTCAGTTTGTTCCAAAATTGTCTTGAACTTGCAACTGCATTCCAGCGGGTAAGGTTTTTCATATTTTAAAGGTGAAAGATTGTTTTAGAACTAGTCTCAGAATTGTCAGACTTCAATTAAATTAAATTAAAAATTGAATTAAAAGATTTAAGATGCGTTTTGTGCAACAGATAACAGAATATATGGTAACCAAGATAGTGGAATCAGTAAAAGAAAAAGTTGGAAGGCTATATGTCATGGTAAAGGGATAATATTGTACAAGTAATTCAAGAAATAAGGTCTTGTTAAAAGAAGTTGTTCAATGTTTGAATTTTTTCATATAAGATCAAAAATATTTTCCTTTCAGTTATGCAGATATCCACAAAAGCTGAGGATAATTCCTCATGAAACTTACTTAATGTGTCGAAAGGTAAACTACTTTTTTTTCTATTTATTCTTTCAAGATAATAGCTTTTTTTTTCTCTTAAAGCATTTCATGATAATATGTATTTTAAAAATTTAGATAAATCTCCTTCACAAACATGCTATTTTATTTTAGAATGGTCAGCCTCCAGCATCCGAAATAATTCAAATCCAAGATACGATTCACATGAGTACGTTTGTCCACCAATTCTATATGAGTAATATGGAACAGATGAAGGCAAGTTATAAAGAACATATGAAGGATTATTTCGATGCTCGTCAGGTAATTATTTTTGATTTCTTTCTAAGTCTGCGAAATAGATTTGATCTTTTAACAAATATCTGAAAAATGAAATTCGTGAAAGGTTAAAAGAATTTACTTTGCAAATATATTAATTTTCCAAATTCGTAGCGAACTTTTAAAGATTTTTGGTTTTTGTTAACTCTAATGTCTTAGTATTTTAATTGTTAGTCCGTCCTACTTATTTAATGAGCAATAACACTAACTGTTAGAATTCTCTCTCAACACGAAATTTAATTGGCATTGGATTTCTCAACAGCTTCGATTTTTAGGCCGCAATTAATGCGCGTTTGGCAGCTGAAGCGGTTGCAAAAGCTGTTGAGGATGCAAAAACTGAAGAAGAAAAGGGAGTACCGGAACCGACTTCAGTGGAAATGGAAGAAGCTGACATTGCTTTCGAAAGTATGGATTTCGAAAGACAAGATCCAAAAAAGTTGGGAAAATAGGGATATACTGGCATTAGTTTTGTATATCATTGAAAGGATCTCTTTGTATAATACTCTTATTGTTAGAGAAGGGAAGAGGACGAGTGAAAAATTATTTTATGATGGATTTTTTTAGTGAGTTATTTTCTGAATTTTGTTAAGAATTTAACTGGTCTGCATGAGAAATTGGATTTTTCGGATACCTTTTGTCAGTTGTTTTTTTTTTTTTTTTTTCTTACAGTTTCTTATGTATATAATATTCCAGTATCTTGTCTCGAGATATTTCAAAAGTATTCTAAAGATATGTGGAAAAAATTAATTGGACGAACTGGTATGTCGTGTCGCAAATATTATCTAAAATCCAAGTGACAGGCCTATTTCACATTATATATCTTTGGGCTGTAAAAAGTATTTGAAACACACATAATAGAGATTCTAGCCAATCTTCCTTCACTTCTGCCCTTCTAAAAATTATTCCATTTCTGAAAATGTGTGTACTTGAAATTTGTGGTAAAATCTCTATTATGTCTATTATTTGAATGAAAATATCAAAATTAATAAAAATTTTTCAAATTAGTTCCGTGTAATAAGCATCGTGCATTTGAATTGACAGAAAATTTTAGGTGGGAAAAACAAACTGTAATGCTCATTTTTTTTTCAATCTGTAAAACGATGATGTATGGCTTTTTGTTTAGCAGGATTTCTAGTTGACAGTGATCACTGTTGTTGCCGAATGGCATGGCCAGGCAAAATTTTTGAAAATTAAACTGATCTCCTAAATAATATGGATTTTATCCGAGGCTGGTAAATTTAATGAAATGCTCTAAGGTTAATAATATTGAAACTTCATTTCGAAAGCCGATTAATAAACAGCTATATGTATTGTGAGATACACTGCTTCGAATTACTTGGATTCCATCAAATTTTTTGCTATTTCTCCACGTTATACTTTGACATGAAATTTTTGTTCACGAGATACTTTGCTGATGTTCCGCCACCGCTGTTTAAGGTTTCTTTTTATTGAGCAATTTTTTGCCAGTACGCTTTCATACAGTTCTCGTGACTCAATGTCTTCTTGTCATAGATCGAATATATTAAAATGCATCAAGCCTGTTCAATAATGGTTTAATTTTCTCGCTTAAATACTATTTACTGAAGGATAAAAAGCGAAAAAAAGAAGAGGAACTACAATTTTTCATTGCCATACTTCCCAAATATAATCGAAACATATATGCCTGATTTGCTTCCGTTTAATCTTCAACACATTTCATTAGGAATGTCTTAATATTGAATAGAAAAGCATTGCTAAATACTTTTACTTACCACTTTCAAAGTAATTTGCTTAATATTGGTATCTGATGATAGCTTAGCTTGGAATTGGTGGGGAAGTGAAAAATAATATTACTTGCTTTAAAAAACACTTTTTTTGATATATTACTCTAAGTTATGAACCAGTGTCCAGATTGCTTTAATATAACTTATATTCTTGTGGGATAAACAAAACAAATGTAGCAGAAAGCTTCGTCATCGATGAACGATTTTTCTCGTTACTGTTCAGCGGAGCAGAGTATTAGTGAAATTGAATATTGAACAGGGTAAAGGACAGTCGAAATTGTATCTTTTGTTTGATAAATTTTCCATCATATTTCTAACGTGACATTTCAAAATTTTAAGAATGGATTGCATTGCGAAATTACAGGTCGATGAATTTCGCAAAAAAAAAAAAAGAAAAAAAAAACAATTTGATGAGCAATTACTTATTTTGAAGTTTAATTGATATAGTGTTAGAATTCTATGATTTGTGTTTACGCAGTAAATGAGTATGACTGACAATTTTTCCTCAGTAATTTCTATGTGATTGCAAGACTGGTCGTAAATCTCTTTAGAATGTAATCGGTTGATTAGTCTTGAAGAAAATAAAATAGCTAGAAAACAGTTCTTTTCTTCAGATAAATAAGAAAAGTATTGCAATTTTTCACCGTTTTTCCTATTCAGCTTATTTTAGGCCGGCTTACTTTTTTTCTTATTTAACTTCTTTTCTTTATTTTGAGAAACTGCAGCAAATTTCCTAAGAAATGAAGTCTTTCTTTCTCCTCTCGTGCCTTTTTTTAAAGTTCTGCAACCCAAATAGAATGAAATGTAATGATGAAAAAATCTGATTTGCCTAAAACTGCGGTTTCTAAATCTTTTATTGTTCTTTAAATTCGAAATACATGAATCAAAATAATAATTTAGTAGCTGAATTTGAAAATTGAAAGAAATTCTAAGAAAAATTATTCGCAAACAATACAAGGAGCACTTTTCAACCTATTAGATAGTTCAATCGACGATTTTGATTTAGTAACTCTGATCACTGTTACTACTTCTTATCTTATCTTCAGTCTATAAATTTTGAGGAAAAGTTGCGGAATTTTAAACAAAATTTTCATTTTCAACAATATTAGAACAAAAATTTTATTTTGATATAATCAAAGGAGTAAGGCAAAAACAAATTCACTTTTCATATTTAGGTGCTATTGTGAAAAACCTGGAATATCATGCATAATATCACAAATATGAAATGTTTTCCTTTGTTCGGACTTGGAAGCCGGAATGAATTTTTCGGAATTAATAGATGATGTTTTTAACGTATAGAATCTCGGTTCTGAGATTAAATTAACGCTAGTTGAATAATTCTGAACAGCTTCGTATTCCTCTTTACTATCGGATTCTTTTATTACTTCACCTTCTGGTCCTGTCCGAATTATTTCTTCAGGACAAGATATTTTTTTCTGGAAGATATCAATCTGAGAATGTGGGATTTTTTTGATGACAGCATTTTTCAAGGAACATAATCGTTCGTGGCGCAGTTTACCCGAATAATTATATAAGACGCGATCACAGTGAAAGCATTTGAACCGTTTAATAGTTGAATGATAATAACTGAAATGACAGTCTAAATCGTAAGCTGAACTGAATCGGCTACTGCACATTATACATTCATGAGGCTTTTCGTGAATTTTTGCATGTCCTGAAATTTAAATTTAAAATTTTATCGTTCCAGAGAGAAAGCCTAATCTCATACTTGAAATTAAATAGGAAACAATCCAAAGCTTGCGAAGACTTATCGAAGTAATGATTAAAGCAATATTTTAGGAAATGTTTCAATTAACAATCCAAAACTTACTGCTTAGAGCACTTTGTCCGGATAAATGTTTATTGCAAATTGTGCATCGAAATAATTTGCCTTTATGTTTAGCTAAATGTTCTTTAAAATTGTAAAAAGTTTCATAAGTTCGGTCGCATTGGTTGCACTCGTATAATTTCCGTTCACCATTATTATTTTCCTTCATAAAATTGGTTGTATGCGCTAAAATTCAACAAACTTAAAATTGTAATCTAAATGTCGAAAATTATTTAAGCAAATTTTTGAAATCTTTTTTTGAAATCTTTATTCTAGAATGCAAAAAATGTGTTGAAAGATTGTGATCACTAACCAGGATGTTTCCTAAGTTCATGTGCTCGCAAACGTTTTTCCGACACGAATGTTCTTGCGCATTGTTCGCATTCATATTTACGCTCATGATGGGCCATGATGTGATCCTGAAACGATTAAATTTTTATGCGTGCCTGCTTATTTTCTACTGCCTCAGTTTTAAGCAAAGAAAATAGATGCTATTGTATGATTGAAACAAATGAAGAATTAGAGACAAATAGCAAACAAAATCCAAAAATTAAAAAAAAAAAAAAAAAAAAAAAAAAAAAAAAGAGAAACAAAAGCAAAAAATAAAAAAAAAAAAAAAAAAAAAAAAAAACAGAAAAGCGAAATCTGAATAACCTGCAAATCTTGGTTTGATCCGCATATTCTGCCACAGACTGGACATAATCCTCTCGGAAAAGTAATATTATTCATAATTAGATTCATCGGATATTGATTTGTAATGGGTACTGGGAATAAAGGCAAAAATGGCTGAGTACGATTTTGGGTGGTTGAAAGTATGAGCTCATTGATCGGCTTAGTAAATTTCGGAATGTCAAAGGTCAATGGAGTTGGAGCTGGTGCATTTGCTGGAAGAATAAAATATTTGCAAATGCTTTTTCTTATCATTTTAGAAAGGATAATTTTAATTAAAAAAAAAAATGTACCTATATTTAGAAAGATTTCTATTTGTTGATTCGATAATTAACTTATTACTTTACTTACTTATTCACATAGTTCCCATTTTCTTCTCTCATTATTTGTATAAATCATATCAAAATTTTGCGCAAATGCAAAAATTGCCTTGGCCATCACAGTATGCACTTACAACTGTACTTACAGTTCGTTCTTCGGGGCTAAGTATTGCCAGTAATGCTTGCAAAATGGTCATCACATAATTTTTCTTTAATCATTAGCTCCATATAATAAGTAACAATATGGTACGGTATGGAAGATTGAAGAAGATACAATACGTTATCTGGTTGCAACTCATTATAATTGTAATGTAATTGTAATTAATTACAATGCAAAAATTTTCTGGTCGAAACTGTAAGATATTATTCATAATAAAAATGTTGGAAAGCTTAATGATAGCTTTAAAAATTTTATGGAGAAAAAATAGAAAGTAAAACTAACGCACCCATGTTAAAATGTCTCCGTTTTGCAAACTAACAATGCTTTACCGATAAATGAAGGATTGGTTACTATTGCACCAGTTGAACGCCTTCTTTAAACGAGGAATAACTAATATGCAAATTTGGGTTTTGTTAAGACTTAAAGGGTGGAGTATAATTGACCGCCATAATGTCAATGGCAAAAGAAAGAAAGGAATCGTATTGTCTCCAAATAAATTCGACACTGCATCGAATTGAAGATAACAATCTTTCCAAACTTTCTGATAAATTTTGGAGTGTCAATGAGAATGACAGAGGGTGAACGCTGTTCCATTCGTGAAGGTCACTCATGAATCTCAATGCAGTGAGGTTCATCACATAGCTTTCTTAATTCCTTCACATGCTACTGATAAGATCAAAAAATTTGGGAGATGGATGAATTTTATGAGAGTGAGAAAAAAGAACAGTAGAAATTCGAAGAGGTGTTATGTGATGAGTTATCTTCAAATTTCAAACTATCGTTCCGTTTAATTCTCATAAAAATTATCTATTACTTTTCATTTCCATTTGCGTGCATGTCATTTGCATGTCTGTGTGCATATCAGTCTCTGAAAATTTCTATTTATTCTACTTTTTTGGAATACAGAAAAAATAATATCTTCGAAATGGCGAAGGAAATAGAAAACAAACAGAGAATAGCTTATATTCGAATAAATCCCTAGATTTGAAGTGGATCATATGACGGACATTTCACTAAAGTCGGGAAAAATCGATTGTTTGAATCCGAATTATTGATGATCTAAGCAGTAAATGGATAAATCATGACAGAAGTATACGTTTGTTGTGGTGGTGACACGTGAATGACTCTATCTTTGATGTCCACTCTTATTATTCCTTTCACGTTACTAAAATGTTTTTGGAGAAATTAGCAATTAATTTGAATTAAATCGGTCACGTGGGAAGGAAGTTTTCATACAGCCAACTCAGAGCAGTACGGGAAATTGTTGGTGATGTTTCGTTGGGATGATTACGTTGAGTGCGGTGCAAGGTTGTTGTGTGATGCCTATGCCTTTTTATGGAAGTTGGGGACTTTAACTCCTCCATAGTCTCTTGAAAAGAAACTCGAGCTAGGCATTCATTTGCTTATTCAAGTTTTTCTTTTTTAACATAATGAATAACAAATTAAATATTTTCGAAAAGTTACGGGATTTTTTTGGAAGCTATCGAATAATTGCAATTTTCCTTCTGAATTCTCTTTGGGAAAGCATTATTACTAACTGCAATTTTTCAAAAGGCTCTAACAGAATATGCGCTATGAATATGAGAGAAATTCAATATTGCATTAAATGCGTTTCATTTCTTGTGATATTTTCCCAGATCTCGAAGCTGTTTCCAGAACACTGTTTCATATTTTTAGTTCTCAGACCATTGATTATGACTGATTGTAGTTTTTATAATAATGCCATGAATTGCCTTGATGGATTACCATTACCATTTCTCATAGGTAATCACTGAACTATGCACTTGATATTAAGACGTGATATTTTATTAACTATGCATAAAAACATGTGATAATCTCAGACTCTATAAATTATATAGGGATAGTAACAGATTGTTCATTATAAACAAAAAAGTGCAATGGTAAATGATTCGTTCAAGAGTGAATCTGAACAGATGACAAAGGAAAAGAATGAGGACGAAGATGGCGACTTGGTGACACCGTGGAATGTTACAGCATCAAGCAAGAAAGGCATTGATTACGATAAATTGATAGGTTGGTATTATTTTTCTACAGGTCCGAACTATCTATTATGAAATTTTGAGGAGGATCATTTTAACCAATTTTGACAAGCTGTGTAAGATTTGAAGTGCAGTAGTATAGAAGCATTTGATCTATTCTAATTCTCGTCATTTAATTGTTATTCAAATACTTACTATGTTATATTATTTCAAGTGATAAACCTATCTAGTAAAGATAGGAATGAAATGGGCCTCATTTCAAGACGGATGCAGAATTACATGTATTCATGGCCTTATAGGTTACTCATTTTTCTTTCTTCAATAAAGACAATTTTATTATCACCAATACATCGCATAGCGGAAAAATTCATCATTATCAGACATTACACTTGAACATACAGTTTTTGTAGTGTCAGTTATTCATATAAACACTATCGATTGCTCACATGTGAATAACAGGTTGAAATACTGGAAGAAAAAATTGATTGTTGTTATATTTTGTGTAAGTTTCAGTGAAATTCGGATGTTATAGAATAACAGAAGACTTGATCAGTCGATTCGAACGAATTACTTGCCAAAAGGCACACCCTATGTTACGACGTGGGCTATTTTTTGCCCATCGGTAAGTAATCTTAAAGTATCTTGATTAATAAATTAGCAATTCCTGTGAAAATTGAAAACAACTGCTTTGATTATCCGGATTTGACTGGTTTTTTTTCTCTAAACAGGAATTCAAACAAGTGAGGGATAATTTCTGTTGTGGAACCTCACTTTTTGAAAATTCGCCGGAATAATCCTTAATTTGCCAAATAACTCGAAAATCCACTAGAAAAATAGTCAAATGAAGAAACTTTTGAATAAATGATACATTATTTCTTATTTTTCATTCTTGATGGCGACAATTTGTCCGGAAGAGATTTCACATTTTAAATTATAACTGTTTTTTTCTATTTTTTTCCATTTTTTCTATTTTTTTTTTTTTTTTAAAGATTAAAAACAAAATAAATTGCTTATGCACAATTTATTACACATAAAATTTTCAGTGATTTGTCATTAATTTTGAATCGCATGGAACAGAAAAAGCCATTTTTTATTTATACTGGCCGAGGTCCGAGTAGTGGTAGTTTGCATCTTGGGCATCTTATCCCATTCGTTTTTACGAAATGGTTGCAAGATGTGTTTGACGTACCTCTTATCATTCAGGTTGGTTGATAATCCTTATTAGAATCGTTGAATTATATGCTTTATTTTTTTCATGTAACATGCATTTTTTGTTGGGGGCTGCTGTCCTTCTGCAAACTTATGGATATGAAAATATTCCGGAATATTCTAAAACTTAAAGCAGAGCGTATTGAAACATATGATTGCATATGATTCTTCTTGAAGATCAAAAATAGAGTTTTACGTTAAATTTTCAGATAACGGATGACGAAAAATTTCTTTGGAAGAACCACACACTAGATGAGATTAAACGTATGGCAAACGAGAATATTAAAGATATTATTGCTTGTGGTTTTAATCCTGATACAACTTTCATATTCTTAGATACTGAGTTTATGTGGTAAGTTCAATTATTTTATTGTCTCTAAAAAGAACTCTTGTTTTTGTTCAAATTTCCTTTTATTTTAGGGAAAACCTTAACATTCGTTGTCGTTTGTTGTACCCAAATTGAGCGGAAATAATTTCAGCCCATCCTTTTTTACGAATATTTTAAAAATATGGAAGCTCGTTACACTTAATCAAGCGCGATCAATTTTTGGATTTACTGGTGAAGATTCGATGGGTAAAGCAGCCTTTCCCTCAATTGAAGCAGCTCCATGTTTCAGCAGCAGTTTTCCATTAATATTTGGAGGGCGAGAAGATATTCCGTGTATCATTCCATGTGCAATTGATCAGGTTTGTCTATTTTTAGGAAAAAGTATGCTCGTATATATTACTGCCAATGTACTTTCAAATCCATGTCGTCTGTTGAACATCTTTCAGGATCCTTACTTTCGGATGTGTCGTGATGTTGCCCCGCGACTGAAATATTTAAAGCCGGCGATGATATATAGTTCATTCTTACCAGCCTTACAAGGTGCGCAAAGCAAAATGGCTGCATCTGATGCTACAACATGCATTTATTTGGATGATACACCTAAACAAATAAAAAATAAGGTTTTTGATTTTTTTATTCAACTTTTTGTGGAGAACTTTCCGTTAGATTTTTGAAGTACTCTTAAAAAGTTTATTTAGAAATTTTATTCGTTGAATTTCCTTTAGAAATGATATTTTAAATCTTCATACGAAAATTGTATGAAGAATTAAATCGTCTGAGATGTATTATCTCATTTCACTTCTTATCATTTCCCGCTAAATGATGATCTTTTTGTATACAGTGGTTTTATTATTTTGTTACTGAACTTTCTCATGTGTATGTCTTTTTTTTTTTTTTTTTTTTTTCAAATGATAATGGCTAGCAATTTTTTTCTTTTGCAGCGAAGGTAAGAAAATATTTGACAGACAGATCATCATTTAAGAAAGATTGAAATAAAATAATAAAGTAAGAGAATGAATCGTGAATCTATACAACAGTTTTTTCATCTTTTGAAAAATTTCTTTTCAGATCAATAAATATGCTTTTAGTGGTGGACGTGATACAATTGAAGAACATCATAAATATGGTGGTAACTGTGATATTGATATTTCATATCAGTTCTTGCGTTATTTTATGGAAGATGATGATGAATTGGAAAATATACGTAAAGTAAGTTTTCGGTTTCAGATTAATTCCAACTTTCATTCATGAATAGTTTTTATAATTTTGTCCTGATAGCAATCGTTATTATGATACGAAAGAGAAAATGAAATTAATTTGTTAACTTGTTCCATCACTTAATAATTTCGTCTGAATCTATAGCGACATGGTCTTTTACTGTAGTTAGAATAAATAGATTAATCCAGTATTCTGACTTGACTTTTTGCAGTCATATTCTAAATGCATTAGTGTTATCATGAAAGGACATGTGTACCGAATGACTAACGAATTTTGATATTGCTGAATTCATTCACGCTTTGATAACTTTTTTTTAAATTAATGATAACAATTTTACTGAAAATAAATTTTAGCTTTATTTTATTGCAGATCTACATATTTCTAATTTATTGACATTATTATATTTTTCTAAAAGCTAGTTTCGTAAAGTCTGAAAAGCAATAAAGTTTATTGATATTTTTCTGGGTCCCTCAGTATCTGATTCCCAAGTATTCAACTATCATTTTTTCCAGAAGATAATGATGATAATTTATTTTTTTGTTGCTAATGTCAATTAATTTCGATCTTGCTGTACATTTTTTTTAGCGTTACACAAACGGTGAATTATTATCTGGTGAACTTAAAGCAATGGCCATTACGGAAGTGCAGCGGGTTATGGCAGAATTACAGCAACGACGAAAGAAAGTGACCGACGAAATGGTGAGAAGTTTTATGATCCCACGGAAGTTAAAATATGACTACTGAAATGCAGCTATCTCCTTTTTCTTTTTTAATTTTTGAGCTTTAAATATTGATTTGAAACTTATATGGATTGACTTTGTTGGTTAAAATTCCTTAAATCCCTTGCAAGCCATTTCCTTTCAATTTTTCTCTTGTTGTATCTCTATCTATTATTGTATAACGCATAAAGCTTCAGCAAATCACTTCTAATCCTTTTCAGCTATAGAACATTCTCATTTTTCCTTTGTAATCCTCCAAAATATTATCTTGCGAACCATTTTCCAGTATATATATATATATATATATTTAAAAAGTGCAATGGATGGAGTATAGGATGGCAGTATAGAATAG
>JAOVVO010000262.1:0-100914 GCA_028564675.1 Onchocerca lupi
CCCCCCCCCCCCCCCGCTACTGCAACTGAAGATTTGAAATGCCACTTCGGATCTCTTACATCCTACACAGGCGTTGTCGTGGAAGAGCAAACAAACAAGCATCAACTTAAAGGATAAAAACAGATGCTTTCGTGAAATTTAGCTTCTTTATACTTTGATGATATATATATATATATATATATATATATCTGTGTATGTGTTTATGTTTATATATGTGTATGTGTGTGTGTATTTGTGCGTATGTGTGTATGTGAGTGGTTGTTATCCTAACAATTCTGGTTTCTGGGCGTCGTATTCATCATCTTCTTCCTTCATCTCTCTTCCATCCTGCCGCTTTACGTTGCTCGAGAAGATAAGCTGGAGCACAGAAGTTAGAGGACTAACAATATTGCAATATTAAGAATGAATTCCATCCAGTAGATCATTAAATAAATTTGCGCTTTTCAATGTAAACGGAAATTTGCAACTTTCTTTCTCTTCAACACTTACATCCGGTATTAGACAATTTAACAGAAGTTTATTCGTAATTCAAGAATTTGATAAATAGAAAATCATCCATCATATGCAGAATTAAAGCAAGTTTATCATATCTACCAACGCTAAATTATCATATCTACGAACGTTTTTTTTATACAGATATTTCAGTGAAATTGCCGAATACTGAAAATTTTTCGAATTCCTACCTGAAAAATTTTAACAACTATTTCTTTTTATAACTTCTTGAATGATTTTGATTATAACAATAAATCCAACTCTAAAAAAAAAAAATCATGTTGATGAAGAAAATCTTGTTTGAAACTGGCTGCTATAAATCAAAAAAAGAATAGTTGAAAAAACATAGCATTTCTCTTCTCTTCAACCATTCATTTCAGCGTTTACGGTGAAATTTTTCTCCTGGAGGAGAGTTGTGTCAGTGGGAGATAATATAACTTCCGTTGATGTAATCAACTTCCTGCTTAATTAGTGAATTTTTTTTACAGTTTAAGAGATGAAGAATGATGAAAATAAGTAGGTAATATTGCAGAAACCATTCTAATGAAGCAAAAATGGAGAAATAAAAAGTGAATTTGTCCATTTATTTCTTATATGAACTTTCTAATATGAACTTTACAAGATATCGCCCTAAACTTTCTGCCTGCTCATTAGATTTGTCAATAACATTATCCAAATGAATCTGGAACTACGCTCTTACAATCATCAGTTATTGATTTCTATCTGATAAGAACACGCCAACCGATATTTCATTAGTTCTATATTTATCGTTTCTTTAATATTTCGATTTCATTGAGCAAATATCAAAAATCTGAAATATTCTGCAAATTCTGACCTAGTTCCTCCAATTTACTGGGAAGATTGAAAAGAATTTTATTGAATACAACTAGAAAAGATTGTGTGGTATAATTTAATCTTCTTTTTCACCAAGAATGATGAGTGGCCGCATTCAGAACAAGTGTTCAACATGTTTGTTATTACTTCACTCGATGAACAGGATGCGGTTTTCCAAAATCTTAAATAGGGCGAAAAAGAGGCACAACTGTCTTGCATAGATTTTTTCGGCAGCTTTTAAAGTGCGAAAAAAAAACTGGAAATGTATCATATATTTCGGACCTTTTCAGACTGGAAGAACATATCTATAACTTTATAACTTTATCGAATCTTGTTTACTTAAAATTTCCTATATCTTCGCAAAAATCTGTCAAGATTGTATACATTTACGAAGGATCTCGTAGTACAGAGTGAAAGCAATTAAAATGAGCACAGAAAAAAAGAAACAGTTACGTAATAATAATTCTGAATTGTAATAACAAAAGATGAAACTCTGTATAATGGAGAGATGAAACGAGAAAAGATGCAAAAACAATTTGTATCTTATTTCTGAGTAAATAACTATCAGTCTTTTATACTTTTTAGAGTACAATTATCTTCATCTTTTGAACAAAGCTTTGGTGCAAAAATACCGTTAGAAAGAAAAATACGAAAGAGGGACGTTAAGGATAAACATGAAATATTCATACAAGAAAAGCTGTATCATCATTTTTTTTAGGGCTTTTTTTTTTTTTTGAAATTTCTTGTGTCATTGAATGCCAAGAGATTGATGATAAACGAACATTTCGTGTTTTATTTCTTCCGGCAAAGTGTGTGCATTATACTTCAAATTTTCCATGCTATTCCAAGAATAAAGATTTCCATCCATCATACTCTCAGTCTGTTATTCGAGATTTTAGATTAGTTTCCTACTCTTATGGTTCCGCACTGGCACAACTGTACAGTATTTTTATGTCAGGTGTTGAATTTGTAAAGAAAAAGAACGAAAAAGATAGTAACTGATGAAGTTGACTGCTTCGAATAGAAAGTACATTTCAAATGAAGTAATTCGTATATTTTAATCAAGAAGTTTTATTAATTTTGGAGGAAATCTCATTACTGTGATCGAAATTTAAATTCCATTAAAAGAAATAAAAGTGTTTAAATACAATGATCCAAGGAAAACTGATAATAGAAGTTTGATAAAATCTTTTAACTTGACAGTTGCAACTAACAACTACAACTAAGAGGTTTCTTTTGATAGAGGAAGCAATTGAAGTAGCACAAACGACATTCAGAGAAACTAAAGTATGGTCCGACTGAATGAAGAAGTTTAAAGAGAAAATTCTACAATATTATAGACAAGTCTAGATCTTGGCTACAAACGCTTAATTTTAATTACGGGCAACCCAACGAACGTCACCATTCCTTAGTATGCACTCACTCTCCGCTTTGTTATAAGAACTCAATGTTTAATTATTAGAGGGTCATTATAAAGTTGAATTTTTCAAATTTTTTATCCCCCCCCCCCAAAAAAAAAAAAAAAAAAAAAAAACGATAAATTACTATTCTTCGATGATAGAAGTGTCGGATTTAGACTTGAAAGTACATCCCTACTCCGAGAATTCCAAAAGTATCACAAGTTCCAATAGTTTGCGAGCAACATCAAGAACTCCAGTTGTTTGCTACTTTAGAAATAGCTCGTATTTCCCCTTTTTTTCATAAAAGTCATGTCACACTATCGGTGCTGACACAATAATATCGAAGTGTAACAGTACATTATATTATAGACGTGAAATGGAACGTCAAGGACGAGAGAGATTTATTCGCTATTTTCCGTTAATGCCAGATAAGTCCTGGAACAAGCACTTGTTATTGAGATGATTGAAGGGACATTTTGTCCAGTTTTTACTTTCTAGAGCAAAATTTTATAGTCTAAAATACCTTTAAAGTTCCATTTTGCTTTGCTTTTCTTATTGCTCATACAGTTGTCAACAGAAAAATAATATGCGAAACGTATAACCCTTTGCAATACTCCAGAAGATTTAAGTCTTTGTTTTGAATTTATGTTCGCAAGAATCATCACCAACATAACTAGCAAATATATTGGATATATAAAAATTTGAACTCAATAACGCACTGGATTTTCTGGTTGTACAAATGAAACAAATTTCTAAAACATATTCCAACATAATGAAAAACAAATTAATAGTCACATTTTTTAAATAATAATTCCTTTAGAGCCAAATTTTCTTTCTTTATTTCCATCCAGTCGTTAACAATACATTCAAATTTTTCATCAGTGTTCTTTTGATGCTGCATAGCAATCTTCAAAGAAAAGGTTTGTATAAATCATGAATTGATGACATTTAAAAGAAAAGCTCAACATTTCTCCTCCTTATTGGTAAGACGCCAACAACACTACTTTAAGAAAAATTGATATACGTTTTATAAGAATGTTGACATAATAATCTTGAATTTGAAAGAACTGAGTGAAATAATTATCTTACCTGATCATTTAGCTCCTCAATTTCTCGTTCAAGTTGTCCAGAAGAATCAATGCCAGTGATAACAGAAGAACATTCACCATGAATTTTCATCAGTAACCTATATGCTTTTTGCATAGATGCATCTTTCTCAACGTCCTGTGATATATATAGATATAAGCTCCTCAATATAAGCTCTTATTATCATATACAAATCGGATAATTGAAATATGCATACGTAGCTATATCACAGACGATTTCGAAAATCATTATAACCAGGTGATTAGTGGGTAAATGATGCAAAAGAGATACTTTATATAATTTTCCTTCAACTACAGTAAAAGAACGCTCCAATTTTCCTGCATTCGACTTGATCTCTTTCTGAAGACAGAGATTTTCAATGGCGATCTACAAATAGGAAGAATGTATCAAAACAGGCAATAGGACATTTTTAGATTCATTAATTTTTTCAGCCTTTCAAATAAGGTTTTATAAATAATTCTCCATATCATATAAATGCAGCTCTGGATGCAATAAATACGCAGCAACATTTAACACATATACTTATATTACTTGAACACACTTTGTTAATTTCATTTTGCTGCTTCCTGATGTTACCAACGATGTCAAATATGTGTTTCATATAAATGTTTCGATTAATCTGCTTCTCTTCCCGTGACTCTGCCTGTTTTTTCTGAAGAAAAAAAAAAACAGCAAAACTGATGCAAAGCTTTAATATGTTATATAAAAGAAAATGCTTCAGTGTAGGCTGAAACAAACCAGTTCTTCCAAAGTTTTCTTTCTACCAGCAAGTTCGTTCTCAATCAGTTTTGTATCCTTTGCTGAAGTTTCTCGATTCCGGTACGGAAGAGTAAAATCCTAGAACAGCCTCATTTTAATTATTATAATCGTAAAAGAAATTTAGATTAGCTATTTACCGATTCAACATTACAACATTTGACGGACCGATGATAATGCAGCCAACCGTGCCATCTTCACCTCCTCATCTTTTTCTGCTTTGGCTCTCAACCACAGATTTTGCAGATGCTGCATCCGCTCATTACTTCCATCAATATAACTCTGAAAAGTATATTAAAGAAGTTGGCACAGCAGCTATATCCTCCAGTCATCCTTTATTCAGAAATGCACTTCAGCGAGAAAAATTACAAATATGAAAAATAAACCTCAAGTTTTAAAAGAGCGTCTGGATTTTCTAGAAGTTTTTTCAGTCGTTCATCAATTTCAGCTTCTCGAAGCTTCCTGCTTTGCAAAGTTAATAATCGTTCAGCTTCATCACTTTGCATCTATATCAATTGAACTTCATGCAATTCAGTATTCTTTGATAATCGTCATAAAACATATGGAAAGATAGCCGAACTGTCCATTTAACTAGTAAGCAATGAATATTGTGAAATAATCGTGATAGTGCCATTCTTTACTTTAAAAAAAAATTGCAACTTCCTTTTTTTAAAAAAGATTTGCTAATAAGAAGATACATATATAGCTTCAAATAAAAAAAATCCTTAAAAGAAAAATAAAAAATTCTTAAACCTTGTTCTCAGAAATCTTCTTACTATCTACATATGCTGTCAAAGCCATAGCTTCATTGAGCAATTTGTTAAGTATTTCACTTTTTTCAACATCCACTTTTGAAACTTCAATAATTTCTTGTTCATCTTTTGTTTTTTTCTTCTTTTGCAATTCTGGAGAAAGAATTGGTTTGGATTTCAGTCTGAAAAATAATGCATGGTGCAGATATTTCAAATGATTCGGAAAGCATTTTATAATGATAGAATAAGACCTTTCCTTGCAATGCAGTGGAAATAAATTCTAAGGTTTCAGAAAATTAAAGGTATTTTACTAAAAAATCGAAGCATAATATATATAAAATAAACTTACTTTGGTTTCATTTGTTTGTTAATACTGGGATATCTAAGATGCAGGGTTGCTGGAATTTCATCTCTAACTGACCGACAATTTTGTGCCGCTTTGTTATTGTTCACGGCATTATTTTCCAGCAAGGAACAAACAAATGCACTGTGACGGTATCGCCAATCATTATGATGTAAAGCTGCCATAACATCACCACAGAAACCTATGAAATCGACCCTTGTCGATAAAGCCTAAATCATTTTTTGAAAAATTGAGAAAAAGTTGTTCTAAAGCAAAAACATATTTGCGAAATTCGTCGCTATAATAAAATATGCAAATTTATGTATATTGTTACACTTACCCATGTTTCCTTTTGAGCTGAACTATATCGCGTAAGACACTCTTTATTATCTTTCTCACCACGGTTAACTGATCGTATTAGGTCTGTCAGTGGATCTGCAATTCTAATATATTAAATTAATCAGCAAAAAAAAAAGGAACAGACTTTTAATTGACTGTTTGAAATAAAAAATTCAGAAGCAGGCACGTCAATATAAAATAAAAATTATTTGCAAGCAGTACCATCCATAGAAGTGACTACTGGAGAATCTTTGGGTAATTTTTCCATGAGACCAATAAGAACATTGCGCAACTCTTTGCTTCGTCCATAGAGTAACATATGATAATCAATGGGATCACGCACACCAATGCTCTACAGTTAACAATCTCAGTCATTTCAATAAAAAAAAGTTTTTATTGAATTCGGTTTCAACCAAAAACTCTTATTTGACACATCTCTATTTAGTTTGAAATGGAATCGAAATTTTCTCAGTTACATCAAAAACACAATAAAACTAAAATTTGCCTTCACTGCATTGACAACGGTTGTAACGCATTGAAATTTCGCAGACATATTTTGTGGGAGTAATGATGATGGAATTTCCTTCCTGAAACGGACAATGAAGTTTATTTTACTCTATCCAGACAAGTAATTCATTATTTTATAACTCATTAATAATCGATGTTACCTGGTATTCTGTTTGCATGACCATACTAATGTTACAATAGCTCGATAAAAGGTCTCCGTATCAAGTTCTGCGATACTGTTCGGAATCTCTTGCAGGCCATCAAAAAAGTTTCTGAAATCAAAGCAACAATTCCATTTCATGCACCGACGTTTCTTACAAAAACAAAAAAGATTTACTGAAGGGAAAACGAACGGATCAAGACGACATAATGTATTGATAATTTGACCATCGACAACGTCCATCCTGGCTCCGATCACATTCCACTGTCAAGTACCACTAAATGCCCATCCATCTCTCCAACCATACTCAGCTCTTCGTATGCTACAAATTCTCTTTGTTATAAAAACTGTCTCTCTCCAATTCTTCTGACAATAACCAAACATGAAACCGATAAAAGCTACTGATAATAATAAGAGAAACTTCCAATCACTTCCTATTTCCAATTTCCAATCCCCTCTATTCCGCCAATATCAGCAATCTCTATCGCCTCTCAAAACAATGCACTGCTTCCCGGCCGTGTCTTAAATTCAGTTTTTCTTCCATCCTCTTTATAACTAACTGTCAATCTATATTGCTCTTTCCATATGGATCCCGGCAAATAAATGACTGACTGGCTGATTCGAAGTTACTTGTCTTTCTCATTATTGTTGAGAGCTAAATGGACCGTATATGTTCTCAGGACGATTACGCCACTTTATAAGTAGCAGCTACGATTATGATTGCCTGTTTGTTGTTCAATAGCACGCAGTTCTTCGTCAACTTCTTGAAGCTCCCAGAAATAATTTGTACAGTTTCTATGTATTAAAGCGTTAAATAACCAAATTGAATTTCATGGAAATTTTTCAAAAAAAAAAAGTGAGAAAATGCTGTTCTTGAATGCTATTCATATCATTGGTATGGCATTTGGCAACTCGACCGATTTTCAGATTTCAGAGTGAACATATGAGAAGTTGCTGTGAGTTTATCGCGTCGTTCAAAACTGAGCACTACGTGAATTCAGCTATTAGCGGCTCAATGCAGTGTTATGGAAATGGATGTTATATGTACGAATATTTTACCATTGATCGAACGCTTCATTACGGATTTGTAAACAATTGAAAGTTCTTGCGTAAGGACAACTTGCTTGATTTCTGAACAGATGATCAGCTCGTACTGTAGCATGATGAAATTGGCGAGTTGCAACTTCAGTCAAGTTACCTGTATTTGACGGAAGACTGCTGATTTTACAACTGCTTCTCACTATCACTGCATTGACTTTTTCTCATTAAAAATATAGCACTTATGAAGCCAAATATTTGAGTCTTGCTATAGTTTGTATGCCACAGTGCTCTTCCGCTTAATATAATTTTCTATATTATTGAAATTGTTACAGTGGGGTCGGTACTTGAATGTTGTGGAAAATTCTTCGCTTTTGTTATTGCGCTGATGTTTGCCTTCTTTGGTTGCATGTTCCAGCTGTACCGAATTTTATAATCTCATGGATATTAGTGGAAAATCATTGTTATTTTGTATTTCTTACTGATAGTTTTTTTAATTTTTTTCGATTAAGTAAATATCTATCCCTATCTAAATTTAATATTTTGACGTTTTGCAACTGAAATTAATTTTTCTATGAAGTCTCTGGAAGAAAATAGTGAGTTTTTTTTAAAAAGCTTTCATGATCATAATTTAATTGGGAAGGAAATCCAGTAAAACAGAAAGGTTATGCCACACAGTTTTTAGCTTAATACTCGACCTTAGATTTTGGAAATTTTTGGCAGACAATTGTTTTCAAAATTATGCTCCATGCATTTAAAAAGTTGCTTCTAATTACAAAGCGTATCTTTTCTTACTAAAAGATATTCTTGGTTTTTACGACTAAATCACCGTCAATGTAAGCCTTTTAACGAAAAGTACTCTCGATTGCAATCACTAAAATATTTATCATCTGCACAAATTATTTTTTTGTTTTTTTTCTTTTTTTTTCTTAAGTTTCGCTTGATGTATAATAATCACTTAAGATAAATCTATTTATTTTAAAAGAAACAGAGAAAATCCGAAAGATTTGATGATTTCATGGCATAATTAATTTTTTCTCTTCACAGTTTTTCTCCTTTATGAGAGCGGGAAATTCGGACGGAATAAGTGCCTGTCAATCTCTTATAGTATGAATGTGTAGACACTTTGTGCAGCAAATTTTTACTGAGAGTCAGACAAAATATTTCCGATCTCGAGGTAGTAAAAGTATTAATTACGGAAACTTATAAAGTTCATATTACTTTCTTGTTCAGAATCTGCCGTACAGATCTTCCTTTGGCCGTAATTTAAAAAAACAACCATTAATTTAGAGTCACTTCAAACTGTCAGTTGTCTTTTAGCTTATTTCGATAAATTGAACTCGAATTTCTCAAATTTGCACTCTCAACTGTTCTGAAATCATAATTCCTATATGAGTTTGTCATTTTGTCTTCTATGATTTCTCCATTTGCCCTATTACATAACTTTTATTTGAAGAGGAAATTCAACAATTTAAGGGCAGCAACAGCAGCATATGCTAAAAGTCGTGGATTTTCCTTTCAAGGATTTTAATTCTTTAACGACAGCTATAGAACGATTTGTCTGACATCTAATTGTGGATAGAAAGAAAATATTTACCGATTGTTAGGGGTAGGTCCTACACTAAATATTCCACTTGTCGCTGCAGTGAAATAAAAACTTAGTATTATGAAATGCACACCATAGTGTATGAAATGAGAGTACTCCTTTTACGTGGTTCATCAGTTAGACTCTAGAAGTTCTCCGGAAATTTAGACTTTATCTTAACTATCTGATGCAGGATACGATATCCATCCTGTATATTCTGCATAGAACTCTCCTCTCCTCTTATATTCCTTCAATATTTGATCTCAAGCATAATTTTGAAACAAATATGTTCAAATATAATGGACGTTATTTTTTCTCCTTACTAGGATTCTTCATTTTTCCAAAACATGCTAACTAATGAGTTCAAAATTCTACGGAGGCTGGAGAATTCAGCAATGAGTTGGTCGCAATAAAGGCGAAATATTATGTTTCAAATTATTTCTGCTTGACGAAAGAGCCTATATAACTTTAGTTGGGAGCGTAATTTTATCTAAGTCTCGCAGCAAGAACTAATATCGCCTCGAGCAATATGCTCACAACAGACTGCAGGAAAAAGCGAATAGTAACTTCTACTTCTGTGGTGTGTGTGCTGGCTTTTTGATGTCAGCCGCACTTAGCTCAGATTTGAATTTTTATTTTTCATTGATATTTGCAGGGAAGTGAGATTGGATTTGATGGAACAAACTAAGCTAATTAGTTGTCTGCGTGGTTAGACTGCTTATTGAAGGCTGTTTGAAGCTTTATTGCTTGTTGTTTGCTGACACAACTTTTATTGACTTGTTTTTGCCTTTCTGATGGCTGCACTTAAGTATGAACATGCATATATATATACATATATATATATATATATATATATAAATATAAATACTATACACATACATATAGTAAAATATATGTATATAGGTATATGGCTGGTGTGCAGTGCCTGAAGAAACTGCGTGTTGGTTGTGTTTGGCGTAGCTTGCATTACGAATATTGCTTGCTTGGCAATACACATAAATTTAGATATATACGTATATGCGCCTCTGTTGTGCCTCCGAAACGCATTATTCGAAAACCAATTTGGACAAGCAATTTTGCGGCACTCTAAAACATTCATTGTTGAACGCATTTCTCTTCTTTGCCATACATTCATTGTGGTCTGTGTACCATCTGTTGGTGGTAGGCTAGCCGCACTCCCTGTAACCCTTCGCCCGACCGGCAAACCTATTCCGATTTGTTCACCAATTTTTGAATTTTTGCTAACTGTACGGTGTTTCGGTTGTTGCTTATTTAAACCATAAATTCATCAGTTATTTATGATATCGACTTATACTTGAGTTGAGAACTCCGATGCATGGGTAACTGTGCTTAGAGAATGAAGTAGGCAGAAGTTTCCAACGATGATTTTTATGTCCATACGTTTGTTGTTTCATTTTTTTTTGTCTTTTACTGTATTTGTCAAACCTTACAGCAGGCTTACACGTAATCAATGAAGCTAGCTGCTTGCTGAAAGGATTTACGTACAATTAATCTGCTTGCATCATTCATTCTTTCCACAATCAAGTTTTGTTTGCCACTTGACGCGAGTTCAGTTCCAGTCCTCTCATCATCTGTCTTATTGATTTCTTTTTCCAAGCTTAGAAACATAGTAGTAATCTGATTCGTAATTTTTCTCAAACATTCAATATAGCTGATTCTAAAAGCCCTTTTGATTGCACGTTTTCGACTTTCGGAATTACTTTTCGAATTCACAAGCGCTGATATTTCATCGTTGATTGCAAGATTAACAGACTGCATATGCTTAATATCTACCATCGTTTAAAATAATCAGCTTCGTTATGCTGAACAACTTAGATAAATTCAATCCAAATAGCTCATCAATGAATTTTGATGATCTATCAGCTTCTTTGAAATTTATGGGTTTTATTTTGTTCCATTGTTTTTAAAATAGTCACTATTTTCATTACTTTCAGCAGAAATGAATAAATAAATAAATATGAGGAAGAATTCAGTGTGAGGAGTCTCTTAGATGACCAAATCATATAATGAAAGATAGTGTATTGGTACACTTTTTATTTGCAATATTTAACTGTTTCACCTGACTTGTTTCGCATTAGAATATTTGATTCAGTTCGATTTGTGAGATGTATCCTTTATTCCCCCGATCATTTGTGGAAAATCACAAACTCATTAGCAGCCTTTATCTTTCGTTTTTCTTGTTTCGCAGTAGGATGATAAAAAGTAAAGGTCTGTAGAAATTAGAATTGAAAAATTACTGCTAATAAAAAGAAATAAAATTTGAATGAGCAGAAAAAATTAAGGAATTCCTTGTGAAAACAAAATCGTTGCATCAATGATTGTGTTATTAGCTCCAATACCCTTTCATTTCATTTTCGATTTTTCATTGCCAGAAATCTATCCTTATCTATATCCACATAAATGAAAATGTAAATGTTCGTTGTTCATTTCCGCACAACGTTTCAAGTTCTTTACCGATTGATTTGAAATTTTGATACAACGTTGCATTTGAGTAGGCGCATTTTTATATAGATAAGGCGCGTGTTTAAGAACTTTTGGAGATTTAAGATTTTGAACAAACGAACATTGACATTTTTATTTATATAGATTAGCTGGATCCGGCAATAAAAGGATTGAGGAGCCGCAAAAACCTCTACAACGTTTTCATTATTCTATACACATAATTTTTTCGTTCCGAGTTACAGTTAAATTCTAAAAGTTAAAGTTTCAAATCGGACTGAAAAGAACGACATTTGGAAAAACTTACAGTTTCTTGAGATTGCATATTAGGGAATTAGTTGATTTCAAAATAATTATGAATCTTGAGTCATTCACCTGAAAGCTTTCAAATATCTGGCTTCTACATAAAGTTGGGGATTCATTTCACCTGGTCAGGATCATCATTATCTTACAACTATAAATGACTAGATTGTAAAAAATAAAAGTATTAGATCCGGCCATGAATATACCTCGTAAAATACGTTTCCTTGTTCCCCTCTTTTAAGGTTTTTCTTGAGAGGACTGCAAACTCTTTCGATTTCGTTGGTGACTCATATCTGTTATGCGTATCAGATGTACGATAATTGACAGTGTGCTTTTCAAAAAGTGCATATATTTGATTTTTCTGCATTATAGAACTTACTTCTTCTCTCCAAATTTTGAGGCGGGCAAAAAGGAAACGGAAAATTCGTCCTTTAAAGAATACAGTGTAGCGCATAGACACTGAAGTTCCAATTGTATGCAACGCCTTTTTGTGTTCCATCGTAAATTTATTCATTGTTAAAACAGCAAACAATTGTCGCTTCTTGAAATTTCCAAACCTGAGCTTTTCGAAATTTTGTGTTTTCGTTGTGTTTTTTTTTTTTTTTTTTTTTTAACCATGTTTATACGATTACTGTTTCAAAGACTATGATGAAAATTTTATTCAGAAAATTTTTTGTGCTTCCGTTTTTATTGTCGTACAAAGAATAAGTGAACAAATTACAGTCAGTAGTGTTATCTAAAAAATAAGTGAATAAGTTACAATCAGTAGTGTTATTTATTTCGAATCTTCACAATTGCTGAAAAATGTTAGCTTAAAAGTGATGAAGTATCGAAAATCTCCTAGGCTTTCTTTTTCTTGTTCACATAAATAATTTTGAAAATAATATTTAGTGATGAAAAGAGGAAATAAAAACGAAGTGATATGTTTACGATGATGTGAATAATTGCGTGATAATCGGGACGATATAATGATCTAATGGTGTTGATGATCGGAATGGTGGAAGCTTTAATATTCCAATACCAGGAAGGAGGGATGAAGGAAAGGACGGGATAAGTGGAAAAGATGACGATGAGACGTTTCAGGAATAGTCAATAATAGTGCTACTGTCATTTCTTGAAGATGAAGAAGCCAAACAAAAATGAAAATTGTTCTCATTGCATTGCAATTTACTCTTCTCCTCTTGTTCAATTCCTTCATTTCTCTTGTTTTTTTTTTTTTTTTATTTCGAGAAATTGCTTTTGCAAATGATGCGTTCGAGTCCGCTGTCCGCCATTAGGTTAATTCTCCTGTTTTGTTTCGTTCTGTCTTCTAACTGCAGTCTTTGCGGAATTGATATATCTACTGCTAAATCACTAGTTAATCGTTGTTTTCTAATTTGGAAGCTTGGTGCATACAGTTGTAACTTTTAAATTGCGGAGGCGAATTCTTATTTCTTCTTTCAGTTATATCTTTTCATACCGTTTTTCGAAAAAGAGATGAGTGGCATATACCTGAACGTCCAATCGTCTGTCTCATCTGATCCCAAGTTTAATTGCAACAATCTCTAGAAAACATTTCTATTTTCCATTGCATGGTTTGTCCTTCTTTGCACCTTAGCGATGCATTTTTCACAGGCGCGAACAGATATTACAATTTCGTTATGAGCTAAGCTGATCACAACTTGATTTACTTCGCAATTCTATACGTGCATTTTGTTGCTAATGGTGGTATTCAAGTTTAGCTCATTTTTCTAAAATTTTAGTGGATGAATCTTAGCGATCTGTTCTTTTCTCTTATTTATTCCTGTTTACACAAATGGGAGGAAGAGGGTGAGAAAGAAGGGACGGAAGGGAAATTGAAGACAACGTCGAGCTCTTAACTGAAATATTATCGGATTAGAAAGCTGTGAGCCAATGCTAATAGTGACGGTGATGGAGATAATGCCGTCACTGCATGCTTCTCCATCAATAATTGTTATTGTTCCGATATCAGAAGACATGTGTGATAGTGATGGGGAGACTAGTTAAGAAGTTTCTGGGAAGGTGCTGTTGAGAAGTGGGAGATATGATTGCGCCGGTTAATTACAGCGACTTTCATCTATGAAAGACTGCCTCGAGGATAACTTATAGTAATGAATATTGCAGTATTAAGTTTTTATAGAATACAACCAGGCTGCTAATATTTCCCCAACTATGCACAATCATTATATGCTGCTTCTCTTCATTATTCACAGAACCTTTCTACTTTCGTTTTCTTTATTATACATTTGCATGTATAAGGATGACACATTCTGTAGAACATAGCGGTGGCTTTTCATTATTTCGATATTTAGAACTATCCAATAATGTTTTGATGCATGTTGCCAATCTACTACGAACACTTTATTATTACTGGGTTATTTTCTAAAATAGAAGATACTCCACCGGCAGGAAATGGGAGAAAGACAAACTTAAACTTTCAACAACTCCTTGCAGGCATGAGGAGCGTTAAAAACGCCGAAAGTATCATATCAAGAAAACATGTCCTTATTAAATCTTTTTGATTTCGTATTCTTCGATTATAGAAGTACTTCACGGATTTACTCAATAACCTCTAAAGATGAATTATTTCTGAAAGTTTCCGATCAGTCTGTTTCACATCTCTTAGGATTTTATTTCACAATATAGAAAAAAAAAAATTACATTTGGTACCGAACTGCATGTATGTAAATGAGTACATGGTTTTTTAGGTTTGCTCATGCTTGTTCATGGCACTTATCGCATAGAAGCTATCCATGTACGTATCCTGTTCAATCTAATCTTTTATGCTAACTATTGTTTGCGAGATCTCATGGATGATGATGCATCTTCTGAGATGATGGCGGATCTTTTGCTTGTTGTGAATTGCGGCGCAAGCTAAAAGTAAACTATTGTGGAGGATGTTTTTCATTATGCAGGATGTGCATGGTTCTGTAAAGTGTATTTTGGCGAAGACTTGGCAGTGATTTCACACTCTTAGAAGTTGACATTCCCCGAGGTGAGAAATACAACTTGAGAGTATCTGTCAATCAATCCGGTGTTCAGTGGACACCATGGATGACCTTGTGTTGATTTTCTTCATCTTTTAGCGTTCTTTGCTGCTTTTTCATATTTTGCATTTCTCATCCATTTTTTTTCTTTACATGATTCCTATTTTCATGCAATGTCTGCTTCACATACTCAGAATATTTCTCTTGCAGGCATCCTGTATCATATCGTTGTAAAATTAAACGATTGTTTTCATTCCTTACGTATGGCAGTGTTGTATGGAATGATTATCTGTGTGTGGATAGTTTATTTTATAAAAATGACTTTGCCGTTTCCAAACCTCTTTCAGGAAGAAACGCACAGTTGGAATCATCACAAGATAATTGCAGATTTCGAAAGCATAAAAGTTTGTATCCTTCGAGAGACGGGCGCTTTTACTGACAAAAGTTAGAGGTCACGTCCAACTGGAAAAAGAAAAAGGCTACTCTATCGGCTATCATGAGAATAGTGCAAATTTATGGTTGAAGCCGCAGGCCCAAGTGGAGAGAGATGCTCAATTTTTGGGGCATAAAAATAGCAGATATGCGCGAATGATATATCTTATAGGATATATTGCTTTTCTCTTCATTCATCATTTCCAATAAGTAGAAGCGCGGATCGAAGCCAAGAGGTCACTTTAGAGTTAACTCCTATTCCTGCTTTTAAAGCTTTTTGAAATGTGCGGTCATTACTGCATATCTCCATCTGAAAGATCCTTATCCCTTCAGAATCCGATAATAACATTCTTTGAACTAAAATTTGAACGTAAACATAAACCATGAACCATTGAAATTTGAAGTGATCTTTATTCTGTTGAATAGTATTTAGGGAATAAATTCCAACGTGCAACTACTTATCAATCCCCTCTTCTTAAAAATACGAGCTAATCATGGAAAATTAACAGAACCGATGTGTTCAACGAGCACCATTGCTTTCATGCTAAAATGCCGTGAAATTCATTGTATTTCATCATATTTCTGATGTATCCATCTGGTTGTTTCTTCATGATTGTTTTGATCTTTTGCTATTTTTCCTTCCCATCTAGCTTCAACTGTTTTGATGAAACCATAATTTTTCCCTGCGTACAGTTTCGCGGGGAATTCCGGCGTAAATTTGGTAGTTTCCAGTCGAGAGAATAAAGATTTTGCAAGTTTGAAGTAGGATATATAAGTGGATTATTGATGGAAAGCATTCGAAATTTTCTTGCGGGAATAGTAATGGAAGTAAGAGAGATTAGTGTGGTGAACGAACAGAAAAGGTACTCTATTTATTTTCAAATTCTTTATCACATTATTTGTAGACAAATTTTTTAAGAATAGGACATACGGTCCTGACCGTAACTTATGTGTTTACCTTCTCATATCATTCACTTGTTGAGTGTTGAGTGAATGATATGAGGAAATCCTGACAATAATTTTGAATTTTTAATTTCCGGAATCATTGAAGTTCCGGAAATCAAAATTTCTGCAATGTAATTTTGTACTCTTTCCTCTCATCTTATCAAAGATCTACTCTTTCCTCTAATCATATCAAAGATATCTTAAAAACTGAATTATTTTTTTGATTAAAGATTAAGTCATAGCATCATTCCACTTCGTGCTAAATTTCTCTTTTATAAGTGATACCTTCATTTTTGTTTTGTCAATTGTGGCGATGTTTTTTATCTTCGGTCATCGATAACGACGTCAAAAATGTTTATTGCGGTCTTTTTCGGATTTGTTTGGAATTATCAGTTTTTGAAAATTTTTAGTGAACATTTTTAGGTTCTTTTTTCTCTTGTCCGTCAGCTGTCCTTTACATTGATTTTTGTTCGTATCTTATCGACAGCGCACGCGTTACAGTACTGAATCGTGTTATGCCATCTTAAAATACATAGCGGTAGATTATAGTTATTCTAAGCAGTTAGTGTTAACAGATATGAGAACTGAGCTGGTTTGCTTTCAGCGTTCATTAAGCTTAGATTTGATTTCCATTACTGAACATTTCTTGTACATTGCAGAAGAAACATCCTTATATTCCTATAAAAGAACAATTTTGAATCAAATTTCGCCGTGGCAATTGCATCACCATTGCTGCAGCCGGCCCAGCTAAAGCCTGTGGCCGGTCGAGCTGTGTATTCACACATGGTTGCTTCATCTTCCGCAGTGCCTTCACCAGCCTTGTGTTCGCGTCCTCGAAATTCTATAACGCCAGGTTTCTATTTTCGCCAAATTTGTTTTCATCAAAGTGTAACATAAGTATAAAAATATCTGTATATTACGACTTGCTTCAAGTGCTGTTTTCGGATTTATTTATCTGGATACCATTTAGTGTATGTTGATGATGATATGGCTGTCTACAAGCTTAGCCTCTCTAAAGAACATCATTCCCTAACCAAGTACTTGTCATTGAGCAGGATAGCATTTCCGACTCTTCCTAGAAAAGCACTGGTATATATTTAGAAGTCTAGTGCAGGAATTGTAAGTTTCTAAAATTTTTTGGTTATTGTTAAGGGCAAAAAATATAATCTCCTAATAAGTCCGATTTAGCATCACATCATATTATGATGCTAAACTGTTGATATCAGCTCAAAGCAAGCGAAACTTCAGTTTTTGACTTACTGGAGCCAGACGGCTCAGAAAGCGAACTGATGAACAAATTAAGCGGAATGGTCTAACGGTTGGCATATCTTTTCGTGGAGAGCTATGCATAATTCGGAATGTTTCGCAGTTACAAGGTTGCAGATATTAGTATTCTATTGCAGAGTAGTGATAGGAAGTTTAATTTATTTAACTATTTTTTTGTCAGCTTTGTAAAGTTACTTCAAAATCCCTTCCCCTTATTAATTTGTTTCACTGTTGAGAAGTTAAAAATTATATTTTTTCAAATCACTATTTTTCTTCCCAGAGTTACATAACTTTATTTGAAGCAAGTTGTGCCTTTATTGTATGACGAAGAATTTGCCTTTGTTTTATGAAGATCTCCAGGATTGCTATGTTTCAGATCATTATCCAATGGTACCACTTGGACCAAACGGTAGACCTCTATCTAGTCATGCTGGATCTGCTTCAAGCGGAATGCCTTTCCGAGGACAGTTTATAAATCATGCCATACAAATGGGTTTGGCACCGCATGTGTCAGATGGGTAAGCTTCCTCATCAGTTATGCTATGTGAAATGAATGTATTGTGCGGTCCCGGTATTTTTTACTTTGTCGAAAGTAACTTCTTGACAGTTGATTATGATTAATACTTAAAGGAACAAAAGAATGGCAGTGATGGGAAATCTTGAATTCGAAGATTCCATGATTTAAATTTCCGTCCAACCCTGAAATTTTGTATAGCATAGAAGCAACGAATATTACTGTTTTTGTAGATTTTATGTTGCATTTGAAGGAAGGAACATTTTTCGAATAATTATTCATAACTTCATAGTCATTCCATACTTAATATTTCGGTGATTTCTTAATCCTGATAAAACCATAATGCTTAGTTTTAGCAGAAATACTGGAAATTTATCTTTGAGGCTTTAAGAACAGTAGTTTTTCGTTTGTTAGTTGGTATGATTTTGGCGAATCAAATTTCTTATATTCAGGGGTTAACTAGAAATTTAATCTTTCTGAAGAAAATTTTGGCGTGAAGTGTCTTTCATCATTCTGAACTCAATATACATCAGCAGTAGATATCTTGAAAGTGTCCAAGTAATATGCTTATTTATGCGATAATTAGGAATATAATCCCTATTACGAGCAAATTTTGGGTAGGATCATACAATGTAATTAGCAGAGATATTAGTGATATCTTCTTTGTAGATTTGAGGGTGGACGTATCTAACGAATTTCTTAGACAACTTTTTCTCAAATTTCGATACCACGATGCTCCGAGGTATGTTCGAAAATGACAGGAATATGCAGTAGGTTGTCATCCGGTTGGATGTATACACATAAACTAGAGCATTCACATCCATGCATCAAGTGTTGCGATGATGATGTTACCATATTCAGCGAACTCTCATTTCTCATAGCAGACACGACTTCTTCCTTTCTGACTTCAAACTGGTTTCACCTTTTTGACCTCGTAGACATGCACAGCTTGGAATTTTATTTGTCAACATCACCTTTCTTCCCAACTTACATACAAAATCATTCAGTCCTAAGCAAGTTTCATCACTTAGAACAGCCAAATCGAAATGAATACCCGGAATTTCGATTGAGCTAAAAGTAAAGCATTCTTCATCGTACTGATAACCGATTTCGGACGAAATAAAGGCACATTACCCAGTAACTGTATATTCAGTAGGCACTTGCTGCTATCGAATCTTCACGATAAATAAGCGCCTATATATACTTTGTCCTTAAAGGGAGAGCTTAAATCCAGACTTACCTAATCGGTTTGAAAAGTTTAAAGAGTTTTAGTTTTTTTTTTATACTCAGTGAATTGTCTTTATAGTGCTGTCGTCCTTGATCGGAATAGGAATTTGATGGTATTAGGGGAGTAGATGGATGTGAAGGGAGGGTGTTGTTGCGAGAAGGTGCAGGGGTCAAAAGGTCAAGGTGAATACTCATCCTACTGTTATGGTTCCATATCGTCATGTCATTGAACAGCTCGCTTCTTTCAACATTACAAATGATATGCGCACTTAAGTGTGTAATGCTAACTGTAATGAGTAAGATTGAAACAGTTGAAGCAGTGATGAGGAGAGAGTAGTAAAGGGGTCATCTGGTAGTTAACCTGGTCTATTGGGGACAACCGGGATGTCACTTCCTCTCGGGGTCATTTCGCAACCTATTTGCAGCTGCTGTATTTTCTCGCCCCAACTAAAACCAGATTATTCCTTTATATGAGCTGCATGTATATATATATATATAATCATCTGTAAATACAGACATACACATAGATGTGCACGTGCATGTGCATGTATGTGTGCATGTGCATGTGCATATGTGTATGCGTATGCGCGCATGTTGTCAGAGCATTGTCTCGTTGGCTTTGCGCTTGTGTCAAGCTCGAAGAGCGAAAGAGCACGTTGTAAGTTGTCTCATAAGGTAACTTCACTACCCTCTCTTTTTGCGTCTTTCCCTCATTCATTCCTACTACGTTGGTCATCGTCCAACCTACACCATCTCTCTGCTTGTCTCCCACCTTCATTGTGTGTGTCATGTCATTTCTCTCACGTCCTCCCCCTCAATTAACGCCCACTTTTCGATCGTAGCTCGGGAAGCCTACCAATGTTCGCCTGCTCATTACACAACAGTGGCAAAGCTAGACGGACGTCTCTTTCTATGATATGCCTACCAATCCATACAGCTCCAGCGACCCTTGCGGGCAACATTCCAAATGTCGCCCTAAAAAAGTAAAGCATTTCTAGCCTAACCACCTGTTACCCACCTGCTTGCCTACCCGCCCGCCTCCTTACTCTTCTCAGCTTACCAACATTTCACCCATTCTGTTATTGTTCTACGCAAAGGTCAATCCAGATAGTAGTGACTTCCTCTCAAGCCTTACGTTCATCCTTCTTCAATAACATATCCTCAAGTACGCTTATTCATCTCCCATACTGCAGTACATATATATGCATGCATGCATGTTTGTGCTATGTATGCGTGCATGTCTTGCCTTCACATATTGCAGTAACATCTTTTCTACACTTCCTAAATTGACTGTATGCTTCTTTCTTGAATTCCCAATTTTAACAACGTCGAAAATGATTGGCTGAAGATTATGGCTCCATCTCATCTCATCTCATTTTTTCTCTTCATAAGAAAGTTCGTGGAAAATAATACAAAATGAAATATATTTGAATGCTAAGTTCGAAATAAGCACTTAAGAGTCAATAGGTAGGAGTTATGCTACCTAAACATCGAATCTGTCATGCATGTTCCATTTCCCTTCCCTTATCTTTCCTGCTGATCTTTCTTGGAGTCAGTATGGTCTGACTGAAATTAACGGCTGCAAATTTTACAACGCTACATTGGCCATGTCACTTTCCTTTACAAATTCCCAATTATTGTTTCAATCATTCTCGGCAGAGTATCGCTTGTGAAATAAATTGGGGTTCGAGCTTATTTGTCTCAGTGTTTGAAATTTTATCAAACATTTCCCATAACTTTTTGATTTCTATCAGTAATGACAGTTCTAAACATAGACATCCGTCCTAGAACTCTAACAGATTTTAATTTATTTAGATATCTCGATAATCATCCATATAATTAAATCAGCAGTGGTTTGATCCAGTTTAAATTTCAGCATTCTCCTGAATGCATCCTTCCATCACAGTTAGTGGTTTTGTAGAATCATACGTTGATTGAACATTTAGTCTTCAAATACTAGCATTTTTTAACCAAAAAAGAAATCAGCGCTTTTCTTGTTCTCGACATATTTTAATTTTATCGTCCACTCTGTCTCTTCCCTCTATCTGGAACAAAATTGAAGACGAAATAAAAGAATGAAGGGGAAGGATTATTGAAATTCTACTTATTTTTAAGGTCTTTTTGGAATAAATTAACTATAATTAGGAAAAAAAAAGAACATTTTAGGCTTCACCAGAGAAATAAATTGCGGTTTTCAAACATCTTTTCTGGTACTTATGCAAATTAAAAGCAGGGGTCCTTATGAGCGGTTTGTGTGGTTGCGATACTACATACAGATTTCAAAATTCCTTACTAAAGCAATTTTGATATTCAAGATTTCAAACAATTTAATGTTTTTACAGTAAAAAAATAGAGAATGCGGCAATTTGAAATTTTTGATTTTAAGTGCTAAGAATCCATTATAGTGCTGCGGATTGGTACCCATGTTTCTGGAATTGAGAGGATTCTAAGGCAGGTGAGCAATCGAAGCGATCTGTCGCTATGTGGAAGAAGTGCTGGTCCCGAAGGGTGACTGTTTCTTTCGTGATGACAAAGGTAATAATGATGCCTCTACCACCATAACTTTTGCCATCGCCATCTTCTCGTCATCATCCTCTTCTTCACTGTCTTAATCCGACGAAAGTCTGTTTGCAACGATCGGCTTGTCACAAAAGATTACAAGCTTGTGCGACAGTGCGGAACTGTAACGGCTGTTACGATAAACTTTTTTCTCGCAGCACTTGTGCAGTCAAGTAGAAGTAAATGTGGTTCCGTGCCTTTTTTTGAAAAATTGGAAATGTCTTGAGTAGTAGCGCCACAATCATGCAAGATCTGCAGTGTTGTTTGGAAAGAGATGTACTCTGTATCCTTTCTCTCTTTCTCTTTCTCCCCCATCCTTCTCCCCATAACCCCGTTTTCCTTGTGCACATAACCTACATATTACCTGTAGATATCAGCGTACGCACCCCCTAAAGTGCTGTTTGCTCATCCCGATTTTCAGTTTTCAACCATTATATATTCTCTTATTCTGATGGCAAGTTATACGCAGTTATCATCTCAGCATGCATATCCGTGGCTAAATATCATAACCAAATGTGCAATCCTTGCACATTATCAAGCAGCAGATGATAGCTGAAAGTTGCTATCCACCAAACAGAGCAGTTCTCGATGATACCGCTGCCAACACTTGTAAATAATAGTAGTAGTAGTTGTTGTTGTTGTTGGTGCCTTGTAGTGTGATTAGGTCCATCTGTAGTGAACGAAGCTAAGAATCACAATCGCATACTCCGACCATATATATACGCCGTATTGCCATCACTACTCACTCGTCTTCGCATTAGAAGCATTCAAAAAAAAAAAAAAAAAAATGTTTCAATTGGTATAACATTGCTACTTTCCTGCTTTGCTCTCCATATATCCGTTATGTCTCTATGCATGTTTATGTATGTCTGTGTACTTGTATATGTGTGTATGTGTAGGTGTTTCATTGACCGGTTTTTTGCACAGGCTGTTCGTCGTATTCATGGTGTAACACTTTTACAAATAGTCATTGTTTTTGGAAGTGTTCTTTTCGAGGTGTTTTGGTCGTTACATTCTTTTGATTTCTGATAGCTCGGTGATATATTATTGTGATAAATATTACTATAATTTTAGTTCACATTGTCGAGCAGTCTTCCTCTCGTCTCAGAAATTGCATTGCCAAATGTAAGTAACGTGAAGTGAAAATGCGTTTTTCAGCACTTTTGTTGACGTCATCACATAATGTGATCCCTCTGCTATTCTTTACTGCAACAAATCAACATTTTAGATAACAGTGAATTGCATCCGACAACTAGATCTATGAGCATTCGGTAGTTTAACTTTTGGTACAAAAAATACTCAACAATTCAGAGTATATAGTTTTCATTACCCCATATTAATATGGTTGCACAGCGGAGAAAAAAAAAATACTGTATCAACATGTCAAATATTACCTTTAAAACCATTTTATTTAATCTTTTCCAGACGACACTTCTTTGCATAGTTCTGTATTCAAAAAACTATGCAAAGAGTTCTTCAGCGAGAAATCAAGTGCTTTGTTTTCAAAATGTGCTTGTTCTACACGAACTTTGAGATGGAATTAATTGGTACTGAAATTTCCAAACATCATATATGAACATTCGGTTTCATTTCTTTTTTTTGGTAATTTTTTTCTTCTAGTGAGGAGCATTAGATTCTGGATGTGCCTTGCAGTTCAGTCACTGTTTCTTCATATTTGATTCGAGGTGTTCTTTAAAAAAAATTCATTGAAGACCAGTTTGGAGAAGACGACAAAAAGTGGTGCTGTTAAATGCAGGAATTAGCATAATGACGTATTTATGAAAATTTCTTGCCGTCAGTATGAGCATCTGAAATCACATCATTGACTTCACTTTGGGATTTGATAATGATTTAATTGTATTTAAGATTATTTTCTGGACTTAGTTTTGAGTGTTATTACTGCCACTGTCGATTGTGGTTTGATGAGAGGTGTGAAAAGTTTCCTGTTGAAAGGTGGAATTTCATGAACCAGTCAGTTAACATGTTGTGAACTCAGTTTTTGCTAAGTTTTCTAGAAGAGTTTTATGATAGAGCGTAAGTGTGTTTCCTGAACTATGTATAGTTTGTGAGGTAAATTTTTGATTTTAGAATTAGTTTTTATTAGCTACTGCAGTTTCTCTGCATCGTTTTTTCAGGTTTTGCCATTCGCAAGTTTTTCCCTGATTTGCTTCTATTGTCAACATAATTATGGAAATCAGCTTAGGCAACGATTTATATGAATATGCTAGAGTTCTTCGATAACGAAGTATATAAATCATTTCCGGAATTATTGAAGTATGAAATCTCCTAGTATTATAGGAATTATTAGATGATAAAGTAGGGTATTTCAGGTTTACTGAACGATGAATTGTCCGATTCTTCCAAGGGTCACAGTTGTCTCCTTATGTCCGCATCAACACATCCCTTCCATTTATTGTCGTTAGAAAAACTGACCCTACTTTATCAAATTTTCTTTTATCGGAGAGAGAGGACCCCTATCAGTCTTAATTGCTCAATCTTTGTCGTGTCTTGGAATGGATGACAAGACTTTCTTCCACCACTGCACTCGTAGCTGTTTCGGCATTTGTTGGCAGAGAGATGGTATCTAGAGTGTAATGTTCAGATCCATACATACTGGTAATATATTTTGGATATGATGATAATACGATAAAATGGGATGAGATGAGTAGCAATAGTTATAGCAATAGTTAAGCAAAGTTAGGATGTGGTTTGTTGAATTTGGTATGGAAGTTGATGTAGCGAGGTTTGGTTCGTGATGAGATGAGGTGTTGTAGCTAGCTTCGATAGATATATAGATAGATAGATAGATAGATAGCTAGCTGTGTTGTCTCCTCATCTCCTTCCTTTTCACCCATTTCTCCTCCCTCTCCACATGCCTACTATTCACAGCCGCACACATTTATTGATTATGCGATTATGTTGATTAGCTGCAAGCTTCGGGTCGAATCCTTATCCCTTTTTTATTCTAAAACGGGTCGCATACACCAGTGCCCCCCCACCTCCCCCCTCACGTTTTGCTTATCATATTTGCTCGTCCAAACATTTCCATTTCGTATGTTTCACATTCTTGGTGCTCAAAGTTTGATCTTAATTTCAGTCAGTCTCCGACTTGAAAATTGGTTCGGCTTGAGACACTAGAAATAAGAGAGCATTTTAATTTTGTCGATCCATACATGAATCCTTGTTCATAGAATTTTGAAATATGTTTGATTTCATGCTACTGTACTTATCTTTCGTGAGTGAGTGGGGATTATATGGGATGCTGAATAGTCTTTACCTCTATTTACTAAGCTTAGATCGTATTTGAAAAAAGAAAACGAGTGGTCATAATTTAGATTTCATTAAAATGAAATAAAAGAAATTGATTGAGTAAAATCAATTGGTTGAATTTCAGACCTAGATCTGTTAAAGTATAGAGCATTAAACATAGTATCTCTGGATAAACACCGTGAAAGGTACGTGAATGTAACAATCCTATTTGCATGTTTGAAATTTTCCAGATAGCCTTTAAAAAAGAAAATAGATAAGTTTCAAATGTGGCTCATCAGTTCATTACACAAAAAAATATGCTTTTTGGTATAGAAGTAATGAGCTACATTTGATACTTATCTATTTCCTTTTTATGCACTTTTCACACTTTCTATCTATTTATGACTTCTGTTGTTCGAGTCTTGTGATTCGTGAGCTTTCCTACCCGATATGTTCCTGTACTGTGTTGTAATATTGTTTGCTCATCTTTATAGTTCATGTTGCTTTTTTTTGTGTCACTAAATAAACTTCAAGTTCGTGATTTGCTGATCTCTTGTGGTTTGTCAGGAAGTTTCTTTTTCTCAATGATATTCTTGGTAGATTAGGGAGAATTGTACAAATCGCTGCTGCATCATGCAGAAATACAGTCATCTGGTGAAACCTGGAATGCTGGTAATGTGCATACTGTTTGAAACCGTGCTTATTATTTTCTACAGCTTTCCTTATTACGATTCTCTGAAATTTTTTGAGAACAAGATTTTCAATTTCTGTTTTATTATGTTTCTTATCACACAATTCTGTGTTGAAATTTTTATATAGCAAGGATTTAGAAGTGGTAGTTCATTATTAGTCCCATCCGAGGCATGAGCTGAAGAGTCAAAAACCCTTTTTTGACCGTTTTAATGCTTACCCATTTGACTATATCTGAAGCTTCACTGATATGTATTCCGCAATATTTTTCATGTCATGTTATTCTTGCTTTTTGTTTTTTGGATGCCGCGCCATTTTCTCGGTCCAGTAGTTCAGATATTTTAAGTGCAGCGTAGTAATGAATCGTTTGCGACTAAAGTGGACGTCAGTGATTCATTTTCAGAAAGAAAAAGCAGGTGCATAATTATTAGACTCCATTATTGGAATCGATTCCAGTGCTGGAATTTGGTTTTTGAAGGTTGATGTGGCATTTTTGGTGTTCCTTCCTGAATTTTGGTACCCCAGTTTTCTTATCAGTTTTTTGAACAGTGTGTACGGAAATGAATATACGGTGAGGACAGTATACTGCAGATCAAAACTTCAGCAGCAAAGCATTTAGCTTGATAAGTGGGCCGATGCCACGACGAAAAGCCAATGAAAATGGTACTGCAAGCGCAGCTGTCGGTACGACAAGACCACGCGCTAGACGTTCGAAAAAAGATGTCGGTGGTCTGGAACCAAAATTGGAAATGGTTCAAGGGATATACGATAATGGCCAAGCACCGTCAGCAATGCAAACTGTGTCAATGATGCATAATCATAACGGAATGATTCCAATACACGATGATGGTGGTCCAATGTCGAGTCATCATGTTTATACCCCACCAACTGGCTCGATGGGTGCTCCACCGCCACCTCCACCACCGCCGGAATATTATCAAGCGGTACCACCAGGTTATCAGCCGTCACCGCTTGGTCCACCGCCTGGTCCGGCTCAACAGGCGCCACCACCACCACATCAATTCATTGAACCTGAACCTCCGCAAAGTCCTTTTGTTGGGCAGCCATCTCATCTACAACAACATAATCATATGATTATGAGGTTCTCATTCATCTTTTTTTGGAAATGTTTTGCTTTTCCTTCCCATGGCAGTAATAAGGGACCTCGTGAAATGAAGTCCATAAGAATTCATCATCGGTACTCTACTGCCTGTTTGTGTTCTTCAGAATAATGTGAGTAATTTTCAATCTGTGATGAATTAAGTGCTTATATTACTTTTGTTTTTCAGGTATAGACATATGGCACCTATGGGTATGGCGAATCATCAGCAAGGTCCTCCCCCTTCGCAATTAGAATTCAGGTTGCATGAAATGAATCGAAGATTATTCATCTTCAGTAATAGTGGAGTAAGTGTTTATCTTTCTTTCCTCATTTTTTATTGGTCTAGTACATTCATGTCAAATATGTAGTATTTAGTATCACGTCTTGTGATAATTTTTTTCTGTTTTACCACCCATTTAGCAGACGATATGGTCTCTCCGTTTGATAACGAATTCTAAACACTTTCGATTGTTTCGTTTACGTTCAAAAAGTTTGTATCTTCTGTGAAAATTGCGCGCAGATTAATATTCGGTTTCTCAGATTCAGGAAAAGGACCATGCGCAATGGTGGGATGCATTTGCACACGAATTCTTTGATGACGATGCCAAAATGAGCTTCTTATTATTTGATGACCAAGCACCTGGTCATCATCATCGATATAGTTTGTTATTTTTTGGCTAGTTTTCGATAGAACTGTTTTGACGTGCAGAATCAAAGGCTTGAATTTAGTTTTGGAAATTCGAGTTAGGTTTTGCTTATCGGGACTGATTTACTCTTTTTGCTGCATATCTATCTTTACAATTGTAGCCATTGGCCGATTGTTGATACCGAGGTATTTTCGGTCAATATTTGAAAGCGGAGTGAAAGAAATGTTTTATGTAATCCGAACACCTTCTCGTGAGCAAGCAGGTGGGCCGTGGACAATTGTGCTTGATTGCGACAACGTACTTCTTGTATCAAAACATGAAAAACCTGTCTTGTCCGAAGTTAGTATTCTGTATCTTTCTTGTAATCTGCTGTAAACTTCTAACATTACTTTTTAAAGTATATCGGCAAAAATATCCCACTTAATCCGAATAAATTGTGACAGATGGGTTGACTGTGGACAATTGTTTTTGGCTACGAAACGTACTTTGTATCAGAGCATGACAAATTTATTTAATATAATAGCGTAAAGTTATTAATTGCTTCGCATGCCACTGACAGTATGTATTAATGATGGGATTCCGCAATATTTTCGTACTTACTATTTAAATTTGGTAAACTTCAGGTACATACCGACTGTAAATTGATGTGCGAATTCACGTTTGATGACACATATGGCTATAGGATCCGGCAATGGAATATAGAGTTAAGGCATTGTCAAGAATTTGTGCTAAGAGATGTCAACATGGTATGCTATCTTTTATTAGTTGCTCTTTCATCTTTGGCTTATTCCTGCCATTGTAGTTCGATTTAATGAGGAAAAATCGTCATTAGACAAAATTTTATGCTCGGAATAATTTGACAAGTCAGTTTTAACGAAGTTATATTTCTTATAGCTGCTTTAATAGGGATAAAATATTATGTGACGTTTTCACGATTGTGTAACTTTGGGTGATCAGTTCAAAAAATATTAGAGCATAATGGTAATTTTTTTTTCCCTGTTACCTGAGAAAGTGCACTGGACTGTAAGAATGTTTTCTCTCTATATTATTGGAATTGCACAATATTTTTTGCAGAACTAAAGCATAATCAGAATTGCAGCTGCAAGATAGCGAAACACAAGAGAAATTGAAAATGAACATAACACGGACAGGCATGACTCAAATAACGCTAAATTATTTGAAGTTATGTGTCATTCTGGAACCAATGCAAGTACTTATGAGTCAAAGTAAATCGCACAACGTATGTTTTTTCCAATAAATTTCCCTACATTTCTCATCAAAGCTGTTATTTTATTGGAATTCCAAGAAAAATGGATTTCATGCTTTCACCCATTTTTTCGTTAACTCCAGATTCCACCGAGAGAGTCTTTGAAGCAAACATTGTTCCAAGCCCATGCAAAGATGCAGCAGTATCAGCAGCATCAACAGCAGCAACAACTGGCAATTAATGCTATTGGTTAGTCGCTTGAAACTTTCATTAGTAGTTGAGTTAGTCACTTGTAATACAAAATGTTTATTTACATCTGCTTTGTAAATAAACATTCATGGTTTCATTTCTCAATATAGGTGGCATAAATCCATCTCATGTGTTACCACCGACACCGGTGGAGGAGCCAACTTCTAAGAAACCTCGGAAACGAACAAGAAAGACTGCGACTGGTGCGAATGCAGCATCGAATGCTAAAAAGAAAAATAACTCTCCTCCATCGACAAATGCTGCTAATTTTTCAATGAATTCGCATGTTTGTTTTTTTTTTTCCTGCATTCATTAGGTTAGGAAATGTCAATTGAAATTATTTTATAGGCTTTGATTTGTCTCACTTTCTGTCCTACATTCTTTTCTAATGTTAATGAGTTTGAATTGAATATCTTGCAGTACTTCGGCTATTTTGGAGTTTTGTTTTTGTAATATAAATTTTGAGTTTAATTGTTACAGTTTCCACTCCAGTATCAAGATGTTATGGTAGTGGGTGAACCTTCAATGATGGGTGGTGAATATGGTGAGGAGGACGAGAGAACTATTTCTAGAGTGGAAAATACGCAGTTCGATCCCAGTGCTATGCAAAACTCGTTACCTAGTATGAACCATCAGATGCCCACTACAATGTCAGCAATTGGCGGACCTCCTCCTCCTCAAAGTTTGTTTTTTTACGTATTCAGATTTTTGACAGATTAGTATAAATTTAGTGAAGAATTCAATCCAATTAAATATATTTGATTTAATATGTTCTCGAAATTTTATGTACTTCCTAAAATTTAATATGAATGCTTTATTTCAGCTTACATGCCAGATTTTGAATTAACGTCGATAGGTGGATGGGGTGTGAATGCAGGAAGCCAAGCTCCCTCATCCGCTGCTCCACCAGCAGCATGTGGTACACCTCTTGGGGTTAACACTCCAATTACTGCTTGTGATCCTCAACAAACATGAGGCTTATTTTTGTCTCCAGTAAGTAAATTTTTGTCTCCTTTTCATTTTAGATCAGTATACCGAATAATTTTAAGCATATTTTCACTGTAGAAGCTAAACTAGAAGCATCAGACTGCAGAATTAAATCATACTATTAGATTATAGTTTCCTTAAATGATAGAAATATGAGAGAAGAAACTTTATTGGATTTACATTGTGAAAAAAGTCTCTTTCTACTCTGAGATGATATATCGAACTTTTCGTAGTCTGGAGTTAGATTTTGCAGCTCATATGTTACTTATATAATGGAATTAGTCTGATTCTTATTCTTTTTAGAACAACAGACATAGTATTATGAAGGAAAGAAGATAAAACATTTATGGGAAACGTGGTTCGTATCAGGTTATACAAAAGTGTTCCCAATACAAATCCCCACTCATCTTCACTTGAGATTTTTAATTATTCCTCTCTCGAAATTATTCACTGTTTTTTATTATTATGCGTATAGCATACAACATAATGTTTAATCTGTGTGCGATGTGCATATATGATAAGGAATTTTTTTGTTATGTATCTCTAATCTTGTGCATCTCTATAGGATTTTATTGGAAACCTTTTCATATTTTTTCTTAAATCAATTTAATTTGTTATTGTCTTTTAGAAATGACTAATGGGCTTGTCTAAAAAGCATGTCTATGACATGAACTGTCAACAATTTTGTTAAAATTCTCAGTCATTTTAATTCAAAGAATTTCAGCGTTTTTGTGACATATATGATGTTAGGCTGCGAGTTTGCTGAATTAGCATTTGATTTTTGAATTTAAAGACGGCCCATGAATAGGCGAAGTATCTAGCTCTTCAAGATACCTCCAAGTTTTTGGACAACCTTCAAAAATTAATTATTAAAAAGAAATGTCAGAATGTTACCTGTATCGGCAACATCGCTGCTGTATTCATTTTCAATGCATAAAGGAATGTAGTTTTTCCGTTCTTTGCTCAGCAGACAAGGTAAAGGCATCATTATTGTAATGGCGCCAGGAAGGTATACCTTTTGTTTACCTCATCATGAGTTGTGTCAGCTTCCTTTATTATTTTATTAAGTTTTTTTTTTCTTCGATATATTGATATATTTGTATTTTTGCTCCAATATTTTTAATGAACTTATAGACGCATTCTTTGCGTTACTTTTTCACTCGATTTCCATGAAATGTTTTGCTGAAAAATGAGATTTTTGTGTAATCGAATTTTATGATTAATTATTTACATGGTGATTTTTGAAAGACGTTGTGCATAATTTTAAGGTTCTATTTTAATACGATTTGTCGTCTACATATCTAATTCGATTCTGCCGACAGCATGACTAGCGGATGAATTAAAATAAAGCATAAAGCTGGCAAAATGGTTAATCGGGTTACTCTAGAATTGTGATGCAAACGCGTTATCCGTTTTTGTCGAGCATTTCTAATGTTTTAATATCTGGATGGAAAGTCAAATCTTTTCGTGTACTGTTTTAAGTTTTAATTGCGAACCGTAGATGAAAAACTGGAAGGAGTAGTTTTTATCATATTCAAAATTTTAGGGAAATAAAGATTGCGTGATGAATACATTTTTTCTTATTAAATGGTAGTTGTAGTTCATTGTAATTGTATTTCCGTGTGGGTTGTTCAGTGTTCTTACTCTTGAGTTATAAGAGAGGAATGTTTTTTGAACGCAGATGCTTTACTGGCTTCTGCTAGCCTCGTTGAGCCACTGCGAGCATTGGGTAAGGGTATGGCAGTGAGTCTCAGTTGGATTGAAGTGGCGATCAGATGACTCTTGAAATAGTTCCAGGCAGTAGTCATCGCCGAAAGAGGAATTCGCTAGCAAAATAAACAAGAAAGGAAATTCGTGCTTCAAGTATTTTTTCTTAGGCATTGAGGAGCTTAGGATTGGGAGGTATTTGTTTGATTGCATAAGAGTTCGTAGAATTCCAGTTATAGGATTTCTAAAATGAATTCACTCGAAATGGTTTACTGCAGTATTTTGGGATGCGGTCACTTTGGGAGAACATACTGAATTGGCATGACACTTGAGCGAATGATTTTAAGCTTTAGCATAGATATAAGTAGTTCGGTCCTGTTGAAAAAACAAAGCAAAGCTCTACTTTTTTTTATTTTATTTATTTTTTTGATTAATTGAAGAAATAGAAAGTAGAGGTTTTTTTTTTTTTTTGATAGAATCGGACTGTTTAGATCTGTGGTCTCAGAATGACTGGAGGCGATGTGTCGTAGTAATTCTGAGCAACGTAGCGAATTAGAAGCGAAGGATGAAATCCATTAGAAGTAGAACACAAGACTCGAACATTAAATTGTGTTAAAATCTACTGTTTCAAAGAACAAGGCCGAGAAAAGGCATTGTCATCTTTCGCATGGAATGGAAAATACTTTCGGGGTGGTTGGTTGCTATTTCGATTAGGAGAATAGGAGTTTTACATCTGACTTTTAGTAGCATTTAGGGTTTATAGAATTCAGTAACTCTGTTTGTATGGGTTCATAATAAGATGTAATGTTTGAACTGGAAAACTTATTTATACCTGTCAAAGCTGGAGCATTAATCATTATGGCGTGAAAAATCGTATTTCGCAGATGTCTTTTGCTGATGAATTACCGCTAGAGTGTTCTATACTTCGTGTACTTGTTCCGAAGTAACCGTTTGCGGAAGCAAAATGTAAATAGTTTTTGTCGTTGGGCACATACTGTTCAAAGGTGTTCCGAATTATATCTGTTAAACAGTTTAAAAAAAAGTGATCGTAATGAGTGCCAATTGTTTTTTGGAGGCTGCTTTATATTTTTCAGAGAACAGGTCTTAGTTTTTAATTATTTACCTATTTGGAGTCAGAAAACTGTTGCTGCATGAAATTAATGTTGAGAGTGTTAGCATCTAAGAAATTAATTTGTTAGTCTTTTTTTTGCTTTTTCCTCTGCATTTGTACGCAGATATCTCAACAAATCTAAGCATTACCATTGATGGCTAAAAAGATTGAAATTCATAAGTAGTGTATGGAAGTATAATAAGCTGTGTGATCACTTCAGTACTTTTTTTATTTATAGTAAATTTAGTAGAGAAGTTTAACTGAAAAGTATCAGATAAGTCGAATATATGGAAGGAAACGATTGCTTAGATAATGAGAGAGAAGTCTTGTGGATGCAGTAATCGGCGATCAATAGTAATTTTTAAGTCCTTGTAGGAAACGCTCGTTTTTTCCAAAGTTCTAAAGAAGAGTTGAAAATTGGAAGAAATTATTGCATTATTATTACTTTTGTGTTTATTGTTCACTTCTCAGTATAATTAAATGTATCAACAAGGAGATGAGCGCCTCTTTTTTACAAGCTGTCATTTAAATCAAACGACAAGTTTTTCTAACAAAATGTGCACAATTCCGGAATTTCAGCATCATATAGAAAAATCTGCATATTAGTTTACATCTAAAATGTTTCCACATTGAACGTTAGCTTTATCCGTAGATGCACAACCCAAACTTAAACTTTCTATCGCATTACCATCAACTGAAGATTACACCAAACACCGAAATGTTCTGGATAAAAAAGGTTATAGTAGTTTTCCCAAGTAATATTAAAGCAATATTTATGTTGACTAAAGATGGCTAACTTGGTCATGTTACAATTGAGCTTTCTAAAGCATATTGGAATGTAAACTCTTATTATCCAAATTGAAAATGAAATAAATTAGGCTAATTAGTGATAAAGAAGAGCAGATATTTGAATAGAAAAATGTTTGGATGGAAAAATGTTTGTTCCATGGCGTTTGTTTTGAAATAACAAATTGATGGTAATTTAAAGTTTCATTTCACTGTAGAACAAACAGTAGAGGAAAATATTCGGTTAAACCAAACGACAAACATGGATGGTCAAGATTTGTTCAACGAAACTATCGCAAAAAAAGATGATGAAGAAATCAGCATTTTCTGAAATTGAAATTTCTGGAAACCATAAGGTTTTTTCGCAGAGAATTTAATTCTTCGTTAGAACTTGCAAAGCTAAATTGTTGGTAAAGCATTTTTATTTAACACTTTGAATGGATTGCAGGTCACCCATGAAGAGGAATAAAAAAAAAAAAAAAAAGAAAGGACTTAGTACTCTCAAATTGTACCGGTTTTTTATGAATCATTTGTTATCAAAGTTCAAGCAATTATGCTTAATTATCTGAGATTCTAGGTTAGAAGTTCATTCGCTAAAATCACTAGGAATTTAAAATCTGATGAAGCATACTTTTTTCTTTACTGGATATAAAAATTATTCCCCAGTATCATGTGCATCACTGTTTACCAATTATTTGGTAAGCTTGTAACTAAAGCGACAACTCCCTAAATCATTAAACAGAATCATATTTGAAGTGTTGGCCTACCGTATTATTTCTTTTATAAGCCTAAATTGGGTGGTTTTTCGGCCTATCAGGAATCCTTGAAAATCAGATAATGAAAGAAAAAAATGGCTGCTAAATTTTGGGAGAGCAATAACACCATTTCAAGAAGCTTATTTATGGGCTTCTACTCTATCAGAAAATGGATAGTAAAAGGAATTTTTCCATTCACCAATTTTCGTTATTATTGATAATCATTTAACGGAATATTCATCTCCATCAAAATCTAAAGATTACTGTAGTAAACTTGAGTCATCACTTTTTGAAAATCATGAAAGCAAACATTAAAGAAAAGATTACTATTTTTCACCAAAAAATGCTTATTTTAGAGGAGTCAGTAAGTTGTTTGCTTGCTCTGCTCATAAATTTATGCGTAACTTAATTTACAGAATCCTTCCCCAGATTGTATATTTTTTTTATTTTATTGAACGGATAATAATTATATTAATAAGATATAACTCTGAAATTTAAAAATTTCTGTGATTTCTCGATAATAATAGCATGTGATGCATTGCATGACAAAAAATATCTATACTAAATTTTTGCTAATACAAATGCTTAATGAAATCTCGACTGAATCATTACACAGCAATAAAAAAATATATTAGTGATTTGGTATCACCGATGCAAAACTGGTAAAGTGAGCATGATTTCTGTGAAAAGTTTCAACCAAACCAAAAATAAATTATTTAAGCTAAGTCGGCTGAGACAGAAAGAAACGTTTAAACAATAGCTTAATCAACGATAATTGTATTAAACTGAATTTCAAGGAACAAATCAATTAACCGTATATCGAGATCCGCGAGAATGTGCATTTCAATGAAATATAATTTAAGGAATGAAATACTAGCTCCACATTACAATATTTGTCACATCAAAAAATTATCTTGAATTTGAAATAAAATTCTGGATCCTTGTGTGGAAGAAATATGGAGGTTGCTATCTCTGTCTTCGCTTCTCTTTTCAGTAGATTAAAATGCCTATAAGTACTTCAAATCATGATGATTTCTGATAATTTGTATTGGGTAGCAAAGGCTGTGGAATCAATGAAAATTCCAATATTACATCACACGAGACTGTTTATAAATTATTGAATGACGTAAATATAAACAGACCGGAACATACCGATTTCGGCATGTCTACGCGTTATATAAATCACAGCATCGCAATCTCTGCTCGCTGGCTCATAAATTCAGATATTTTCAGAATTCTTTTCCAACTTATTTTTATTAAGACTTCACTAGTCATATTTTACAAAGATTTAAGTCGACAGCAGTTCGATTTAAATAACCGAAAATTCCAACTACTACCAAATGAGATCCTGATCTTTTTTGAAAACTCGAGATTAAATACCAGATCGCTGGTTTATAGCATTTTCAGTAAGAGCCGAATCTGCAGTTTATAATCTTGTGCATAGTTTATGCAATGCGGTATGGCTCTCATGTTAAACTTTTTATATCTGCTACTCCTGCCAACATTTAGCGAACAAATCAGAACCATTCAGGTATCGCTTTTCAAATAAAATTTCTAATCAAAAAGCCAGTTTAAGTTTGCATTTATTAATTAATCGAATATGCTTTTGAAAATAATTCTTATAAGAACATACTTGTATTCTGAAGAATTTTTTGCAGGAAATTGCTGAAAATGAGAAAATACTGCTGAAAAAAATATTCAAAAAGGAAAGCTATGATTATTCGCTGCCGTCCGAGTCACCAACTATTGTTTTGTCCTTCATGTTTATTGATCACATCGAACAACTTGTTTGTTTCTCTGCTAAGAAATTTTATCTTGTGTCATTTTATAATTTAGCTTACAATTAATGGTATTTATTGGTTTGCCAAGGTATTTGAATATATGTTTTGTCTTCTTCAGGACCAGAAACAACAATTGATTGATATGCATTGTAGTATGTTATTTGTAAGTTTGAATTTTTCTTGTTCTTCGCAACTCTTAGCCGGTAAAGTTTCTAGAATTGATGTATATTGTAGCACTGGACTGACAAAAGAATTGTTTGGGAACCGCGAGACTATGGTAATGTTGGTAAAATCGTGCGACAAAAAAGTGATTTACCAAGAATGTGGTTTCCTTCAGTTCACTTCACTGAAATTTAAGTATACATTTTTTTTTTGAAATATATTGTAGCAAAATCGTCACTAATTGCTTTCCCTTATCATTTTTATCTGCATTTCATAGTATTCAAACCAACAGTTACTCACCAAAAATAAAATTTGTTGAATGATATCAACAGTTACTTACCAAAAACAGAGTGTACTGAAATGATTTCTTTTTCCTTTTTTTTTTTTTTTTTTTGAAATTTCGGATATGATAATAATTAAATTACAGGAAACTGAGGAGCGATCAGGCAATGCAATATTTCAATACCGAAGTAACGTTAATCAGCAGTGGAGCCGTTTATGCACAGGTAAGCAAAGTGGAAATCGATATCTGGGCATTTGATATTTTTCTTGGAAATGAAATGACGGACGCAGTGTCTCTGCTTAGTTGAAAAATTCAAGAGCTAAAATTCTATAAAGATTCCTTTTCGAAGTCGAAGGAAGCATTTCAAAACTTTTTACATCGTACCAATGCCTGAACCGAAAATGTGTTGCAAATAAAGCATCGTTTTAGGTGATATTAACAATTCGTTCAACATGTTCTCTGGATTTCACCGCATATCCAAATGACATTCAAAGTTGTCTGTTAACAATGTTCACACCGTTACCACTGTCTAGGTGCTCTTTACTTTTACAATAATCTTGGAGGCTGTGAAACGTAATACAACTAGCAAGACTGCAATTTCGTTTAAATTCATTTGCAGAAGAAATGACTGAACAATTTAGAAATGCTTCATTATCCCATTAGTAAGAGCTGAGAAGTCAGTTAGCTAAATAAGGCTTTCAGCAAAATGCAAGATTGATTCCAATACTCATATTAGTTCTCTTAGCTGGATTTTGAGTAAAATGAACTGCTATTCCAGCAGTAAATAAAAAGCTTGCAGATTGAAGTTCTCAAGGTGGACATCACTAACTCAGAAATCGGACATGTTCGGCAGTTTGATGAATGAATTGCGAACCATTCGTTCTGGTGAATTTGAAATTACAAATCTATCCGCATCGCTGCTCTTTATCCTTCCATTCGGCAAAATTACTGCCAACGAAAGCGCGTTAGTTCCACATTTTTTCTTTAAAAATTCATATTTATATGTTTTTATTTTAAACAAAAAAAGTACTTTCTATTTATACCATTTAAGAGATCGACCTGAAGTGATGCGTTCAATAATACGTTTTGAAATAAAATTTCGCAGAATCATATATTACTATTCGGTGACAATCGCTTTACCATTATTTTGTTTGGCAACGTTAGTCTTTTCATTTTTTTCATTTTTTTTTTTCTGGAATTTCTCTTTGTGGAAACAATCCATTAATTTTAGTTTATTATGCACACTCCCATTAATTTTATTCCATTAGAAAATTCTGAAATTGAGTAACGTTCATTGAATTCCGAAAAAAAAGAACGATATTACCACTTTCTCTCTTTCAATCAAGAATCTTTCCTAAAAAATAAGGGATTCTTACCGATATCTTTTGAAATATTATTAGAATTCATGGCATAGAGACTTGATGAATTTATTATTCATAATTAAGGTGTTCATAATTATATTTGAAGATAACAATTCTTTGAGTTAATGTAATCCATTGTAAATGTACTTATTTCTTTTAATTTCAGGATAACATTTATGGTAGGAACGATTGTATCTGCTTCCAATACTATTATATGGCTTTTATTATGTTTTGCAGCGCAGATTCTGAATTACACTCAGATGCTAAACAAGTTACCACCCGATCAGCAAAATAACCCCTTCTGTGGTATGCTTTTGTACAGTGTCGTTTTATTTCAGAAAAATTTCTTCAAGACTAGTTTACACTTTTTATAGCAAACACTACGGAAGTACTTTGAAATTTCAATTATAATTTTCTAAATATCACTGTTTCACACTTGGAAGTCCAAAATGTTGCAGCAAAAATGGCCACAATAATGTTGGCGGAAACGATGGCGCTGATTATTTATCGTGCGGCAATTACTTATAAGTACAGTCATTCTATTAATGAGAAAGGAATATTCAGATGTTCTAGGATGCAAAAGATCGAGAAAACACTCCGAATCCTACTTATCTTTCACACCTTTTTAAATGCTGTTTTGTTATTTTGTTAATATGGCTTGAAAAATATTAGATGCCGAGCTGCTATGCGTGGAATAGGATGTCTATAAGCATAATTTGTAATTTGCACTTTTTTTTTTCGAATTTGACTACGTTCAAACTGATACTGTTATACTTCTCTTATAAATCTTTTATCCTGATTAATGTGTGGACTAGTTGTTTACTTTCAATTCCATAAGTTAACTTCTGAACTTTCAAAGGAATTGGATAGTCTTAAATTTGACTACAATGGCTATTAAAGATGGCGACGGCTTCAATGAAAATTGGTCCGATCAATTGTATCATGCCGATATAATTCATTAAATGCTACCAGGATCTGAATGATAACTTCAAACATTTTTAGGCACACCAGCAAATAAATAAAATTCCACCACACTATATTTTGAACATAACTGAATTCTTTTAAATGTGGAAAATTGAGAGTTATAAGAGATTATGAAACTAATTATGCTTGCAGTCTTGACGGACTCAATTATCCAGATAATGAAAATATTATCCATCTATCTCTTTCTCTCTTAATGACATCGGCAAATTTGTTAATTAATATAAGTAATTCTATGGTAAAGAATTAAAATCGCCATCAGGGGCACAAATTTTTTTCCGAAAACACACAAATTGCAATCAGAACATATGTCATTGTCATATTAAAGATTTCTGAATCTATAAATAATTAAACATTTTCATTAATTTCATTAAAAAGAGCAAAAAATATTAAAACTGATAAAAGCGAAAGTAGTAGTTCCGAGGAGACAATAAATGCTTGCCACAATATAATGTCGCAGAAGTCACAGAAGCATTAAAAAAGTTTTATACCATTACAGTAATTTTCATGGAATTTTTCAAAATCGTTCTATTACAGATTGAAATTCCGATTGTCTGTTATTTTTCGGCGGTCTTAGATTCGGTATCCGGGATTTGATTTTTCGAAGCGGCATGCAAAGCACTCCGCTCATTGTTAACAGTACACCCATCACATAAAATGACAGATCGAAACTTCCACTCAGATCTTTAAGCAGCGCTGCAATAAGTTTAAATTTGTACCAATTCATTTCTCCAAAAAATACTTCGAAAATATTCTAAAATTTCTATCTCCATTCTTTTGTTTATCTTACGGAATGGATGCCGTCAAATTTTTTTCCAATTTATCCATAATTTCTATTTCACCGAAACTTCCATAAACTTAATATTTACCAGCAAGTGTCGGACCAATTAAAGCAGCAATGCCCATACAGAGCATCATCATCCCAAAAGCATTAGAAAGTTTCTCCAGACCGAGTAATTCAATACAAATAATAGCACGAAGTGATGAGAAACACGCTGCAAGTTTATTCTGATTCACTCGAATGCATTTTGTATTATGACAAAAAAAAAAAATTAACCTATTACAGCTTTTCATTTTTACACCCAAATTCTCAGGCCTAAAATCTGAAGATTAAGAATGAATTCATACCAACACTCCATGCAAACGGTACTGTATATATTATATACATCCAATACTGTGTTAATAACGGCACGGTGCACGTTGCCATACCACCAATGATTACGCCCAGATTATGAACGACTAATGGATCTACTCCTGGTAGATCAGATATCAGCCTACAATAAATGAACATTTACCAGATAAATAAGCAAACAAAAGAAGTAAATAAATGAACGAAGAATGAACGAATGAACAATTTCAGCAGAAATGAAAGAAATGAATGACGAACCCACACAATATTCGTCCAAAGATATTCACAAGCCCTATAACTAATAATAAATATGACTGTTGGTTTGGGGTCGCACCTACCGTAATTGCCTGGAAAATGAGAAAAACGCCTACTTGTATTACATATTGTTAAATTCTCCGGAAAAAAATAAAAAAATGATGTGATGAGAAACGCAGTACGCATCATGTACAATCATTTCCAATATAAAATTTTCTTGACAAAAAGATGATAAACCTGTTTGCCAAGGAAAATGAACGGGATAAAGAGACAACAGAGTGTCATAAAAGCAGTAATTGCAATCAATATAAAACTCGGATCTGAGAGCAAGCTTGTATCAACCATTGAACGCAGAATCTATGAATTCATTTAATTTATCATTACCATTATCAAAATTAGAAGAAAAAAAGCATATAGATAATAAAAATGATCTTACCACAGCATTAAAATACTGCATGTAAGAGTGTGATTGCAAGGTAATCCAAGCAATTATTATACTATGAGGCTAATAATTTCAGTTACAAATGAATGAAATTCACTTCTACGAATAATTTTCTGCTGTGTTTGTTATTGTGCATGATTTGATTGGAACTCACGGTATGCAAAGAAAATTGCTTTCTAGCTTTTTGTGGTATTACTTGTATCGTCGTTATTGGGGTCATCACTAAATTACCCTTCATTTCTTCCATTTCTTGTTCTATAAGTTTCCAAAAATAAGCGCAAAATATGGATTTGAAGCACATTTAATCAAGTAAGCCTTTCTAGATCGGATGGCAGAAAAATTGTACAGTTCTGCATTAAAAAAAAATGGTTACAACAATATTTCTATCCAAAACTTCATAGAGATTCAGAATTTAATCATTATCTCATAATCAGTCATAGTGTTTAAAAATATGGCAGGATGCTTCTGCAAAATTTTTGTGATAATTTCCATCACTCCAATTGTAGAATATATAAGAAGATTTCACACTGGTATTTGTCGAATTTTCAATAAATTAATGGGAATTTCGCAGTTGCCAAAATACGAAGACGTTGCACGCATCAGGATTAACGTTCTCCATAAATTCCAATTTCAATATTACACTTTCAAATCAATGAATTTTCTGTTTATAACTGCACAAAAAATACTAACGAGATATTTTAGCTTTCGGATTGTTGTTCATTGATATTGAATAGTTGATGGCGATTTGAGAAGACAAGCTGTCATATCTATCATTTCCTTCATGGGATAAATCAAAATTAGATTTCACTGGTTTACCCTTTAATGGAAAAAAAAATTAATTCAACGACACACCATATTAAAATTTAAAGAATTTCAATGAATGTGTCAAAAACACATGCAATGCGCAAAAGAATGCATATAAGCTTTAAATTTTCATAAATAATTTTTTACTTTTTATGAAAATAAAACTTGTAATTAATTTGAGCTATCGGTTCTGTATGAACAGTTTAATTGTTCAAGTGCAGAAATTCAAAATAAGACAGTTATTCATCAATATAATTTAATGGCTTCTGTCTGTTTCAGTTTGATGATGCAAGAATTATGATATAATTCGTCCAGGATGTTAACAGATTTCCTTCCAGTACTTGCTGTAACACGCCATGTGAAATTACTACGGCTTGCAGTGTTAATATATTGATTAGACTAAAGGGTATTTGGCTTAATTAGATTACGACTTACTTAAATTAGTACTGAATCCCATCTTTACATGTAATCGTTCGGTGTTTTATGCAACGAGGACTTTAGGGAAATATGAAGCTATACTTAACTTGTGATTTAAGACTTATTTTTGATAAGTATTTGAACCGCATGACAAGTCGTAGCCTGCAGCAATTCAACTATATTTCACTTCTTTATATTTAAATTAGAAAAATTATTTAACCAGATAAGACTCCCTAAAAATTCTATTTGAAACACTAGCTTAGTAGAAGAAGAAGAAGAAAATTAAAATAAAATTTCTAGTTTTCGTTCCTTATTTACTGTTCATTTTCCTTTGATATCCAAAACTCAGTGAGACTAGATTTCATGCAAATTCAAAGGTTAATTGTTCAAAACCTTCACTGAATCAGCAGTTACAAGATTCCAAAAAAAAAAAAGAAAAAAAAAATTCAATTTTCACAATAGCAGAACATATTCATTGTTGAATTCAGACATCCGATTTAGATTCACCTTTTTCAAACAACTTGGAGCTATCGTATATTAGCAAGTCATTACTAACAATTATTACTGGCTTTCTTACATGGTTACATGTCCAAATTATTAAATTAAATTTCGCTCGATAATTAATTAGAATTTTCAGGAAATTTTTAGCCTCTAAATGGTGCTCTATAAACTTTTTTGTAGCTAGAATCTCGATAGGATTTTTAACTACATTCATCAACATCGCTAGATTTGCTGTGAACCAAAAATAAGACGAAAATTTCGATAAAATTAGTCGGAAGACTCTCAAATCCTAGTTTCGAGATTGCAAAAAAAGATCCAACCGCTGTTAGTTGATTTTTGCATGAGGCGACGTCCAAATAATGCCTAATTAAGATTTTGACTTAATTCAATTTCCATTCCGAAGTTGAAAATAAAGTTCAAGAAATTAGTTTTATATACTACTAATCAGCAAATGCAAAATACACAAACCTCATTATTTTCCGACGTTACTAATGGTATTTTTCGATAACATAAACCACATAAGATAGAAAAAAGTGAGATAAACGCTGTATAAACAAGAAAACGCCTCCAACTGTTTTCGCAAACTTCTAGTAGAAATGGAAATAACTGAAATGTAAAATAAATATATGGAAGAACAATCTAAAGTACAGAAGATTTTAAACTTTAAATGGTCTAAAGGAAGTCATAAATTTCAACAAAATGAATAAAAACTCAGTTAAATAATACTACATTTTCTCATCAAATTGACTAACCTGTGAAAATACAGTGGTACCAATGCCTGAACCACATACAGCTATTCCCATAGCAAGGGCTCTTCGTTTTTCAAAATACTGATTCACAATCAATATTGACGGTAAATAAACAAGTCCAAAGCCAATTCCTGAATTATTGATTGTAAAAACTTGACCACAACTAATTTGTTTGATTTCTGCAGAAAAACTGAATATGGAAAGCAATCAAACACTATCAAGTTTTCAGAAAATGTGTGCTAAGGCTGTGATAATATTTGTATTAATATCATGTAAAATTTTTTATCATAAATTCGAAACAGAAAAAATTAAAAGATCACTTATACGGAGAATTTAAGACCATCTTCTTAATAAAAATTTCAGTTGCTTCATTTCTAGAATATTTGTTTCTATGAAAGCAATTTGAAATCTGTCGGACATGCACTTACCTCCAATAATACCGAATGTGATGTAAAGTACTGGAAGTGATAGGACGAAGGAAGATAAAATGAAACCGACAAATGTCATTATAGAACCAGCAATGACTACTAAACGACATCCAAATGAATTTGCAAGCCCACTTGCCAAAGGGCCTTAAAGATCATTAGAATGATTATGAATATCAGCACATATATTAAAATCAGAATTCCTGGAAACCTTTACTGCATTCGCGACAAAAAAAAATTCTATCGTAAAAGCTTCTTAAATCACCATCTTAATACCAAGTCGCTACGAACACTAGCTATACCAATGGTCAATTTCTGTCGAATATTTTTTTTAATCGATTAATAAAACATTGACGTCGATGAAAAAAGGGCTGCAAAAGAGTAAGACACCTGCAAGAAAGTAAAACCCAGCAAGTAACGATTGCGCAATAGAAGCTTGCATAGTTGTCGTTCTGAAATCTTGCTCCCAAATTCCAACGAGTGTTTCACCAATCGAATATATAATCCCGTCTACGACAACATTGGCAAAAAATGAGGCAATCACAATGATCCATCCATATCCGCCTGCAGTTCTGATATCTAATTTAGTCTTTTGGAAGTTGGTAAATATAGAAATAAATAGCACCCCGACATTGTGGCACAATAATATCCTTATCAACTGGCAAGCTTCAAGCATGGAAAATCAATTATGAAAATAAATTCATAAAATAAGATTTACTTATGAAAAAGTAACAAATTAGCAAATCTTCATAGAAAGCGAACCGTCTGGTGGGGCAGTGGGTAAACCGCTGTTCAAAGAGCGCTTGCACTTGCCATCTCTAATTAAAACTTCATCAACCACCGAACATTTTTTTCCACTATCCTCCATTGCATAACAAGCTAAATTCTGATTATTTGATGATGCATACAGTGTATGTACACCAGACTGCATGTTTCATGATCATGCAAAAGTAGCTTTATCGCATATACAAGAATAATCATCAAAACATGCAGTTACCAATTATAAAGAAAGAAACAAGAGCTATTCTCGTGAAAACCAGAAAGCTTCTGTTGTCCCTATATAAATGATCTTTTTTTTGTGAATCATATGTCCTAGAATTCTATAGTAGCTAAGTATTAGTTTAGACTCAAAAATCGCATTTTTATCGCACGAAACTATGCATAGTTTTGGCATTCAAACTTTTGGGTCACAGTTTTGCGTTTTACCCTTTAATGATTGAATGCTCTGATCAAAACTGATCTTAAGTGCCATCCTCGATCTTAACATTAGCTATTTTTGTACAAAATGAAGGATGCATGAAATGTTTTCCTACATGTAAATATTTTTTGATTCTCTACATTATTGTATCACCAATTTATTTTGTTTATTTTGAAATATTTGATATATTACTTCCGAAATTTTTTTAATTCTCACTAATACAGACAGCAGAATCATCAAATTTTTATAAAGGATATCGCGAATGTCTGGGAGTGTGTCTGATGTACATTCAAACGAACTCCCACCAAATCTTGCCACTTATAATTATTTGACAAATCTCCATTATAATTAGTTGAATAATCGTACAACGGGAAGATAAAAATGAAAACATAGTTCCAGAAAAAAAAGTATGGGACAGAGATTATTAAGAGTGTAATGTGTTGAAGTTCTTTCATAAAAAAGAAAACTGTGGTTTACAGTAATGTTCACTTGCAGAAATCAAAGTCCAATAATAAACTATGCAATTAAGACTGCTCTTAAGCAAATAAATCAAGAATATAGATTAATACCTTCAGTGTTATCTTTTTTTTTAGCTTTAGAAACGGCTTATCACCAAATACTGTAATTTTTGAAAAACTTCAAGTCTTGCAAAGAAGTGCAAAAATTTTAAGTAGTTTTTCATATCTTAAGTATTACAAATGTTTGTCCATCAGTCCTTCCTTAACCTTTTGCTTTGATAATCGCTGAAAGAATTTTCTTTAGATTATACATACTAAAATTAGCCATGCAGAAAAATAATCAGAGAGGTGTCAGATTCACAATATAAGCCATCAGCGATAACACAGTATTCTTTATTTGTTTGCCGATTGGATAAACAAATGAATGAAGAGAAACCACTTGCACATAAAACGATAATCCAACCTATAAAGAATAACAAATAGCAGTAACTCCGAGGGAACAAATACTTTATTATTTTCAGATATTTCGATTTGGTCACGGTTAACTATGGACATGCCATGTCCTTGGATTAGAAATATTTCACCTTCATTCTTTTTTCAACAAAACTCGAAGTACTACTTTTAACTATGGCATTCGAGGCAGTAATAAAAGGAAAAATAAACTGAGATTAGAAGAATTCTGTCTAAACGCATATGAGAATGAAATGTGGTATTACACAATGAATTTCTGGTAGAGAAGTAAAAGTCATAGAAACATATTGAAGCGTGCCTAAAATAACTGACTCACTTGTTGTCAAAACACGCTCTGAGCTTTATGTTAGCAACTCAGAGTGCCAAAGTTTCAACTTATTTTCATTGCATTTCTGAATTTTCTGAATTAGATTGAGGGAATTTCGAAAAAAAATTGAATGTGCGAATTGCTTTACAACATCCACTTGAGTTTATTATTTATAAGCTAAATTTCTGATTCGTTTTCAGTAAAGTGGTTAGCAAACTTATAAACGAAATACGAGCCAAAGTTAATTAACCTTTGTCCAAAATGACATAAATATTTGGATGGAAAAGTGATGAGAGAACGATGTATAAACAGCCAACTTTTTCATTCAAATATTTGTGGTCATGTTTAGGTGTACCGCATCGCCCGTTTCACATCATCCATTACACCACGGCAGAAAATGTAAGTTGTTATGGATGTTACGGATGATGATAATTAAATAAAAATGGCATTTTTTTAAAGCTGGACTTTATTGACTTGGATTGACCTACTCTATTCTTTGTAGTTATTAATATGGTAATGGGTCACACAAAAGGCCATTTAGTCTAATTCAAAAGAGGAATATCCAAAACTGAATTAAATGGAACTTAAGAAATTCTTCCAATAAAATTCAACCAGTTCAAGCAGAAAATGCACCAACACCTCAGCAACAAAATTAGGCAACCAGCAAGCTTTCATACCTATTGTTGTTTTCTTTTTTTTTTTTCACACTTATTGTTTGCAAAAAAAAACTGGCAAACAATAACACCACTGTACACCAGAAAACAGAATATACCCAAAAAACCTTCTGAAGCCTTCCTTGATTTTCACTTTCGCTCTGCACATCTTATCTGCTTTGTTCTGATGAAAATGTTTAAGTTTTACAACCAAATAATTCGTGTTTACTTTTTAATTATCATATAATATTTTCACGATTTAAAAGGAGATCAATAAACAGCAAAATTAAGAAAGATAATACGATTATAGTGTTTTTTAATCCAAGACACAAAATCAAAGCATCAAACTGTACTATTAATGATGAGTAAGCTGATGAAAAAAGCCTTGACAATTATAATTACTACCATGACTACATGTTAATATTAATCTTATACCTCATAGCTATGTTTAACTTACATGCATACTCTTCACCATAGTTTTAACGAAAACGACCTGCCGGAACATTTCGACTTTTTAAAACTATGGTAAACTAAGGTAAAACAACTCTCTCTCTGCTATATCTTGAGTTCTTTGTTCGGGAACTTACATCGCTAACTATAAATAGGAAACTAACTTCCAAGCAAGAAAACTTCACCGTGCATAATTAATATTAGTCAAGGAAAGTCAAAAATATTAGTCCAGGCTAAGAAAAACAGAAACTTAATCATTTTTTTGATGACAAATCCATCAAGCTAATTTTTAAAAAAAATACGATGTAAACCATATAAAAATAATGCTCAGCTAATATGTCTGGAAAACATAAGACAGTAAGTTAACTTTCTCATGGTCTTTATTATTTGGTTCTTGTTCTGATTAGCCCTGGGAGTTTTCTGTTCTTTTCTATCCTTACATTAGCTCAGCAAAATAAAATGTTATGATGAAACCATACTCGAGCACAAAAAAAAAAGTGGAAATCATCATATACAAGAAGAAAAAAATCTCACAGCCATGAAATGATACATATTACATAATGAACATAATTTTCAAACATTCCAGATGACTTATGATCCTTCGACATTTCTCCCATCCAAAACATCATTTTCTGTTGCCTTTGCAACGTATTCTACTCGCGTCGAGCAATCATCTAATCTTGAAGAAGTTAACGGAATTTCACGAATAAAATTAGTTGTGGAGGCTTTCAAATAGAAAGAAGAGATGATGAATATGAAGACTATATAGACTATAAAGCCAGCAATGAGAATGAAAACTAGTCATCAACATAAAACTATAATATCAACTTAGTATTAAAAAGTAATCAGTCCACAAGAAATGAAATTACGGAATGTTTCGTACATTCCGGAAATATTCATACGATACGATCGCAATATTTCTAAACATTCACTTTGCAGTGTGTATGCTAATGAGTGACGAAAAATAAGCGTTGTTTTCTCATATTCTCAAATATTGAACAATCGACGGACGAGCTGAATATCACGCGGCATTACTGTTACCCGTTTAGCGTGCTGACTGCATAAGAGAGCGTTTTCAAAAAATTGAACCATGAAAGCTTCTGCAGCCTGAAATAAAATTCTTCTGAAAGACAGAAAGAGAATTATTTCTGCTAAATAAATTTGTACCCACTTTGACATCTCTCCGACGCGTTCCTTCAAGCTATCAATGCAACTAATAATCTTGAAAACTTCTTTGTTCTTGTGTTTGACAAGAAAACGAGAAAAGAAAATTATTTGCCCTAATTTTAAAACAGTTGCCTAAAGCTGAACCATGGTAAACAAAAAAAGGAAAGATAAGATCTGGATGCCCCTGAAATGATGTGATATATCTTCCATTTCTATCGAAAAAAATGAATCTGAAACGCGATATTGCTAAATAGTCCATGTGTGGATGTCATGCAGAAATAGAGGGTCATTTGGCGAAGGCTTATGCAAAACCACATTCCAACATTCATATGTAGTCAAAATTAATACTGCTGTATTACTTATTCCATGTCCTATTTGTTTACCAAATTTAATCGTATTTTTATGAGATGAAATAGCGTGAATCCTTGCTTTTTTATAACGTTTAGATGTGAATAAGGCAATTATTTGAATTTATTACAACATTTTATAGAACAACCTAGCTCGAAGCATTCATGTTCGTCGAAGGAATTGTTAACGGCCACTGTCTTAAATATAAGTAAAATTTTTTCAAATATATCTACATAACATTAGGTAGGTCTTTATCCTAATGCGAAACAAGAAATATTTTATCGAAAAAAAAAATAACTATAAGTCAACCATAACTTATAACTATAAACCAGAAGATGCAAAGAACCTCTTGAAGTGCAGCGATTGCTTCCACTGCAAAACGATACCCAATAGAAGAATCAGACACTTCATTTGCAATTTCCTTAACAAGACGAGCAAACGGTAGCCTTCTGATCAACAACGTCGTTGATTTTTGGTATTTGCGAATTTCTTTGAGCGCCCTTAAGCCTCGCCTGGAATTCAATTTTCTAAAATTGAACTAAATATGACCTATTGTTCACTTCACACATACAATAGATTTGGGAAAATGCAAAATTTGCCTATAGCGTCGAGAATGCATCCTTGAGTCATGCATAACTTTACGACCATATCGGGGATGCCCACCACTGCGATTCAAATTCTCTTCAGATTCATTGATTAATTTTCCTCGATATTCTTTATATCCTACAAAAAAAAAAAAAAAAAAAAAAAAAAAAAAAAAAAAAAAAAAAAAAAAAAAAACATTAATTTTGCCAAGAAGATAGTTTTCTAAACTTATATATCAGTTGAAACAAACAATCTTTCGAAATAATTAACAAGTAATCACTGTTAATTGTAAAACTGGCTAGCAATCTGAATTTTCTGGGAAATAAACACATTAGCTTCTGGACATCTTCACTTTTTACTTTTGTCTTTGTACTGAAATAAGATCATGATTCAAAATTCAACCTGATTTACATTGAATTTTCGGAGAAGTATTTTGGTGGCGTGTTACAGGAAATACAGAATCTGGAACATCACAATTAATACATAGAAAATAAAAAAAAAAGAACAGAAGCAAACTATGAAGCTTTACATAAGCCTAAAAGCCCTATAAGGTTTCCTTACAAATCTTTTACGCAATTTAGTGAAAAAAACAACAAAAAGATTTCCTATTGGCGGATGATCTATTAAAAGCAGGAATTATAATGAACGACAGCGAAATTGTATGTTTATGTTTCACTAAAAGCCAAGAACAATGGAATGACTCAATGATCTAAGAAAAGTTGTTCCACAGTTTCAACCATAATAATAAGTACAGTATAAGAGAAATACCTTCAACAATTAAATTATTATTAGAAAGATTAGAAGACACGTCATATCTCTTCACATCTGCTTTGGTTCGTACCATTTCAGTAGCTGCAAGAGGTATTGTAATTTGTGAAGATAAAACTTGAAATTCTTTCTTGATTTAGATTAAGTTATACGCATGGAAGGCAAATTGATGTGAATTTCTTCTGTATTTGATAAAAGTCATAATTCCGGATGATTTTGGGATATCGATTTGACTCCACTGATTTTCCAAATTTGAAATTCCTCATGAAATTCGATATCCAAGAGGTTGCACAGTATAATCTACCGACCGATGCATATTTTCGACAAATGAGATGCAACAATCAATGGGAACCAAAAACAAGCAGCTCCACTCTTCAAAAATTTAAAACTTCCCGCACGAATTGATCCACACAGTGCAACTCAACCGAACCACAATAGCGATGCCTGATTGCCGACACCGACCACGTCGTAGCTTACTCAAAGACCATATTGTTTCATTCGATTTGTATCGATTTTTTGTCCTTCGTCACATTGAGGAGTCATGCATCATGCAGCAGACTTAGGGGTAGAAGATGCCAAGCTTGACCAGGCCTGAGTGTTCAAAGAAGTAGTCAAGTCCAGTTGTCAAAATAAATACTTTCCAGACCAATATTCGAATAAGCTTGACGACCCAAATGAGCTACATGCATCCAATGCACAAAGTTGGCTGGATGTGGGATGTTACTCATTTTGAAAATTTTTCAGAAAACGAGGAAAGCGAGAAATAACCAAATCTTAGGTCTGTTTTTTTACACAAGAATACCGGGAAAGAGGAGTAATGAGTATTTCATTGTAGAGTCGGTGTTGCAAAATAGATGACAAAAGGCAATAAAGAATAAGGATTACTTTTAGATTCTTAAAATATTCAACTATGTCAGCCGCTGATGCTATGTTTCATATTTTTATTCGCAAATTAATCAGATCTTTGAAACAAATAAGTGGTTAGCAAAAGGAAGTTCGACCATACTGATGCTTTCCAGGAGCTCCATCATTCTTTGCAAGCGATAAACATTAACATCATATTCTTTTTCATTCTGGAAATTCTTATTTTCATTTCTCCATATCAACTTCACCAGTAGCAGTATTTAAAATCAATCAGATAAATTATCTCAGTATACAATCAACAGGAATGGAAAACTTAAAATCATTAAGCAATCTTCATGACTGTCTCGGCATAAACTTACACGTTTGCAAATAGCCTGTAACCTGCAAAATGCTGATAATGCATTTCGAGTTACATCCGATGTGATACAGACTGACTGAGGTGTGTTATTCCCTTGCTGCCTAGCATGCAGATTTACAGCAAGCTGTAGCGATTTTTCAAAAAGCACTTCATTTGTAAATTGAGTACCGACCAACTGTACCAGAGATTGCATTACAAAGTAATATCTGACAATGAACGGCTGAAAAAAAAGTACAATCTTGCAACAGTTTTTGAAAATGTATAGAGGAAAATGTAAATGTAAACGTAACGTGTAAAGTGTGGTGAGAATAAAATATATGGAGTAACGAACAAAAGTGAGACTGATGGATAATGGGTAAATTGCAATAGCAGTTAAAATTCAGTTTGATGAAGTCTGAGCCTAGTTTTACTTCTTTTTTGTACCTGCATAAGGAAGGCAATCTGTTCTAGTATTTGTTCCTTTTCCACGATAATATGATCATTATTCAATGAAATTGCTGAAATTCGCAACAAACAATTGAGACTCTCCGCGAACAACTCATCAATCTCTTCTTCTTGCAATGAACAAACGAATTCATAAACAAATAACGATCTAAGTTCTCTAAAAAATGGAATAAGAATGAATTCGGATAAGTACGATTTATCCCTATCTCGATCAAAAGAAGCATGAGATTCTCACATTTCTTTTTTCTTTATTTTTTTTTTGATCTATAAATTTTTTCTCGGCTGCTATTTAATACTAATAAACAATCGACTTAAATACCGGAATATGCGATTTGCTCTTGATACCACTTGACTGGACAACAACACATGGCATAACAGGCTTAAGTCGACAAAATCATGCATCATCTATAAAAAAGTGTACAACGACTAAAAGTTGTAGCATCAAGGAAATGCGAACTTTAGAAAAGATCATTCAACATAATCACAAATCATTGAATACTGTAATTTTTCAACTCCTTCGACCATTCAAGAATTTTTCTCAACTACGTTTCAAACGATAAATGTTGCAATTGACAAAAGAGGTAATTGTCCATTACATGAACAACAGATTTCAAAATTTCCAGCTTACAATATTCCTTTTGATAAGCAGTATTTTACGCAACTAAAATTTTTATCAAATATTTATATGGACTTCTTCTATAAGTCCAGCTTACTAGTTCAATTTATTTAATAGGTAATTAAAAATTGATGAATTTCATTAAGAAAGCACCATTAAATTTAAACTGTTTATATCTTCATTACTTCAGACCTGTGAAAAATTATGCAAATTCTAATTATGGAACAAAAACGCAAACATTTACAAAGCAAAGAAACTTCGATGTGGTCCTTATTTTGTAGTTCAAATAAAGTTTTTTTTTTTGCATATAACAAAACTAATCAGCACTGTCTAGCAAAAGATTTGATCGGAAGTGAACAGAATTCACTGAACTAATCCTAAATTAAACAAAATACATTTTTTGAAGCCCGCTCAACAGTACTAGAAACTCCTTTATTAGCACATTTTCCTTAATCAGTTTGTATTTCATAGCATATTCCATACGCTTGGAACAACTATCTTAACATAGCTGCAGTAGTTTACCTGATTAGCGTAATGTGATAAAATCGTTTCGCACAACATTTCTTCTATGTATTTCTTCTTTGAACTATTATTTTTGAATTTGAAGATCTTCAGTTCTACTGGTGAATTATGAAATATAATGTTATATTGAAACAGATCGGAATGCAATTTCAAATAGTATCTGTAAAAAGGCCTTTTATTCCATAACTTCAATTTTAATTTGATTTTACGTCATGAGCACAGAAATGTAATACTATAAGATTTTAAAATAGAATATTAGTTACGCATATATGTTTAAAGAAGTTTATTAGGAACTCAGTAATTCCTCTAGAAGTAAGTTGTATTAATTTATCAGCCTAACATTATGAGTTAGAATGATATAGGCTGCAAACCTTAAATCATCAGCAATGCTTTTTCTGACTATAATTTGGCGTCCCATTTTTGTGATCAGTGCAACGAAGTCTTCCAAATAGGTTTTTAGCTCGCTAAATATCAACTTCTGATGGTTTACGCTCTTCATCTTCAAATAAAATATTGAACGGAAGCCATCCATTAACTATGGAGAAGAAAAATTATCAATGGTATATCCCGTAAATAAAAAATAAATAAATAAAAACCAAGCACTGAAAAAATATAAAGAATTTAAAAAATACTTGTAACAAGATAGCACAAGTGTAAGGCCAAACAGTTATTGTACTATTTGAATTCTGTAGATGTATTATAAAGAACGCTAAGTCCTTAACTGCCTTTTTTTCTTTATCTGACAATGTATTGTCGATATAAGCCTGTAAAAATCGGTATACAATAAATTGCAATATAATTTGTATCAAGTTACAAGGTAAATGATAAAAATTATATCTATAATGAGAATAATTCAGCAGAATGCGCAGCTGCTTAATGCGATAAATTCTAAAATGTTTCAAGATTCAACGCATCTAAATTACCAAGCCTGTATCAAACATTTATTCTCCAAATAAAACTAACCTAAACTACATGAACTATTTAAAGGATCTTGAATTTATAACACATGCTTGTACAAATTTTGAAGCTAGAAAGAAATCAGCTTTTCACTTTAAACAACTTACATTATTATTTATAGTCATACACAGACCATCTTTTTGGATGTATAAAAATACAATATTACTTGGAAAACGTGCCAATATATCTATATTCATACCTGCCAAGGTGGATGCCAGCGGTTTATCTTTCCATCGAAATATTTTCGTATAGAGATTGGCTCACCAAAATTCACATAAATATGACCAAAACGTTTGTTAAGAATTTCGCGCGATTTGAAAAGTCCTGTAAATTAATAAATCATTTTCGGCAAACCCAAAAAATGACCAATATTCCAATTATAAAACCTGTTGTCGTCTCTTGTGGTTTCGGAAAACCAAAAAGTTCGTAAGCATACAGAAATTCTTCCAAAATCTTATCATAATCGATGGTAACTGGAACAACAATCTGAACGATGAGTTAAAGGAAATGACTTTTAGGGGGAAAAATCACCAAAATTACAAAATGGAAATTTGTAAATGCATCATTTGGCACTGGAAATAATCACATTGATTTAGAATCCTTTTTGAGAAAACTAAAACTAACCAAATCGTATAACTGACATCGAAAAAATGGCTCCATGCACATTTGCAGCAAACCAAATTTTGGATAAAGACTTTTGCCTGATCTACTACGAGCACCTTCTAAGAAAAATTCAATCGAATTATCCGTCTCGCGTAGTTGCATTTGCACATAACAACTGAACAGTGACCAATAGAGTGTGTCCTGTAACGATATAATAGTTTTAAAAAAGTCAAACGAAAAATAAGTCAGTTATCAATAAACTTACTGAAGAATTCCACAAAAGAAGAAAAAAACTAAAAAATTTGTATTCTGACATAAAATAAAAAAGTTCACGTCAGTACCTTTCCAAATTTTCGCTTCATAAAAAAGGATCCACAGCGGCGTAAAGTCTCACCCAAAAATTTTGAAGCCATAAAATCCATCCCAGTAGCAATGGCTGGCAAAGGCAGATTGTGATTGAAACAAAGAAGAGAAATAATCAAGAAATCCATATAACTCTGCAAAAGATGTCTAATAAGAGAATTATAAAAATCGACCAATCATGAAAATGAACCTAAAAAGATTTTACTAGATCTGAAAAAATCCATAAAATACCCTGTGTGTTGGCAAGAAAATAATAGGATCATTCTTGGAATATTCTCGTATTCGCAACAGTTGTTCATCATTGAAATAAACGCCATCATATACTGTCTCCAATAAGACCAAAATTACTTATAAAATGTATAAATTAAAAGCAACCAAAAAAAGACTGGTAAGAAATTGACTGATTCAAGTAATGGTCAAATTAATAACCACTGAGTGAGGCTGCCCTACAAGAAAAGATAGTAAGACGAGAGCTTAAATGAGTAACACGATCCAGACTTGGTATCTATATTCTTCGAAAGAGATTGATGGAAAAGTCTCATATTAATCTGTCAACAATGAAGTGAAAAATTAAATTCAAAAAAGAATGTACCCTGATTGTTTTTGCAAGCATGTAGCCAACTGATCGTATAACTAACAACTGCATTTGATGAGCAATGCTGCGTAATATTAGCCTTGATTCATCAGATAACAGTTTTCTTGTAGTATTTCGCTTTGCACATTCCTCCCTTATAATCTTCTGAATATTCAAAGGATGAGTTAGCATAACAAAATTTGCATTTTATTCGGATTAATTAACGAGTTGAACTATATTTAATCCTCTTAAATAACGAATAAGCCTTAGTAAGTGAAGTTTATTAAGAACCAACGGTTAAGTTCACTAAGGACTTCGACATAAAAATTGACCTGCACAGATTCCGTTTTTAAAATCATTTCTATTATTTCATTTGAATCTTTTAATTTCTGTCGTTTGCCATTTCTCCTTGGAAAGTTTTTTGGCTGCGCAACCCATGCAACTTCTCCACCTGTCTTATCAACGATTTCGAACCAGTCTATCATACCATTTTTAAGTCGATTGTTCATGATGCAGATAGATGCTAACTTAATATTTCAAGTTTATTACGAAACTTCGGGACAAAAATAATGACCAAAAGTTGGATGATAATTTCCAATAGCGATCAATTTTGCTGATCTATTGCACCTATACTCTGGAAAAAAAGATTTTGGTTTGACTGATACGAACTTGCAACCACTATCATAACAATCAACCAAACCAAAGTGTGACAAAGATATAAATCAAAAAAACAAAAGCAACGAAAACACCAACACATATTTTTTTCCTGTTTTCATTTACCATTATTCCTTCTTTACTTAAATGTGGTCGGAATCAAATGTGGTCGGAATCAACCTGTGTTGTTCAACATTCTCATCCATCCTTTCGCATAAATCCAAATTTTATTTTCCGGAAAATTTCTCACATTTCCCGACAAATAAACACCAGGAAAGAAATGCACTAAAAATTAATCATCCATATAGATCGATCCCGTTTTTATCATTACATTTGCTATGTACAATATACAACAACCCATAAAAACAATGTATGCAAAAGAGCAAGAAATGTTAAGTAAAATAGGAGCAAAGTTTATTATACTGTTATTCCCATATTTAGTGTCATGTACCGTACTTATTTTCACTTATTTATCACTTATAAATCATTTTTGTTCAACCGATTTACCAGCTGATGAGCCCTCGAAAATTCTACATTTTTTGCACTTCATCTCAGTACATGGCATAACTAAGAAAGCAAGGAAAAAGAGATAAAAAATACACCGAAACTTCCTGATTAATTCCTACACATATTCGCATAACACCGTTAAAAAAAGATCAAATAATTTAGCAATCAACAAGAAACAAACAAGTGTATCACATTCAAGAAACAATTACATACTTATGCCAAACTCAAGAGAGAATAATATGCATGGCACAGTTATCAAAACAATACTTCTAGTAGATGAAAAGACAAAAAAATAAAAAAAAAGCAAAATCTCTCCAAAGGAAATTGTATTCTATGGCATTAATAGGCAGGTCATTTGTCAAACAAATATTAATATATAATCTTTTGGCATGCAAAAATTAACAAATACAACATGTTAAAAAAAAGAATATGGCGTAAGTATATCTCCAAAAACTCGAATAAACCAGTAGTAATGTAAAACATCCCAATTTTCTTAATACCGGTAATTCAAGGATCTTTCAAACATACTTCTTTAACAAAATTATCCATTTTCCAATTCTCTTCAAAGAAATCCATAACTTGCATATTTTCCTCGTTTTGAGCAATTATGTTCTAAAACAAACAAAAATTTTAGTGCAATACATACAGATCTTGTTGAAAATGATGATGAACCATCTAATTATTTGTGGAAAATATTACACAAAGTACGTACTTGCACTGAAGAGGCCATCATAAGCAAACTGCCATATTTCTGTGCACCCATAGTTATTCCACATTTCGAAGTTATTAAATAAAACAGTGCCGACAAATATTTTGATCTTTCGGCATAAATTTGGGATTTTGCTATAGGCGAAAGGTTAATTGCATCTGGAAATAAAAACAAATGATATTTGAAAAAAATCTAAAATGTGTCCGCAATGCACTTCAGTAAATTAGTGAAACGAACCAGGGTTAAAGAAGACGCTTGCTTTGAACAGCGCGAATTCCGGCATAGTAATTTTCAATTGTCTGAATGGAATCATGATTTCATCCATTTGTCGGTGATAAATTGATCTACAATGCAATATATGAAATCCTTTAAAAATCCAAAACTTGTATGAAAAAGTAAAAATAAGCATTCTTAGATGATTTTAATAAAGAATAAAGAATAAAACAAATTAGACCTGAACATGGAATGCAGACCTACCTACAACCAGGCAACTTAACTTCATTTTGAACTTGACGTCGGATATAGGCACCGTTGGGCAATACCAGTTTATCAGCACCATGATCAGGTGCATAATAATTTCGATTTAAAAGATTGAAAGTGAACCCGAAGTTCTTTATCAGTGCAATCTGTAATGCTTATATGAAGCATAAAATTTGGATTTTATCACCCACACACCTGGATCAAAAAGTGAGCTTACTCGATCATCCAAGGATAGCTGATTAAATAAATCGAAGGTTTTTGCCCATTCCAAACCAACTCGCATTTCTCTTTTATTCCACATTTGTATGTCTTTTAATGTTGCAATATACAATTCCTTCACAGTTGCATACGGCTGAATGGGTGAAAAAAGTTTTACAAATAGTGTGAATCATTATTTTGAAACAACTGTATAAAAAACAAATACTGATTCCTGAAACAAAAATATTCAACCATTATGAAAGTCAAAAACAAAGAGATCTTGATTATACTATTATAAAACCAACATCTATTTTGAGGTTATTAACTTCATTAACAAGTGACGGTTCACAAACAGCTTCTTTAAGTCCACTGATTTCAGGAAGAACACACTGCCGTAACCTCATACATAATTTTTCAATCGCCAACAAACGCTCTATCAGCTGCAAAAATAATCCATCAATTTTTGCTATTCCATTTACACATCAGCCATCTACCAAATTTAGAATGCGAAGAATACTAATCATGAAGTAAAATATCAATGATAATATATAAGTATGTCTTACCCTTTCTTCTGCCGAACGTATATGAATTGCACAATCATCTTTAGAATTTTGATTATTCATTTTCATTTTCTTGGTTGGTCCAATGCGATCACGATCATTTTGGATTGCTAAAAAAAGGATTTCAATAACCAATGAAAAGAAGAAAACGCTACCAAAATTTGTGCCTTGAAACACTTCCCATCGAGTGTGAATATACCAAATACGCATAATAATCTAATAATATCCCGTAAAAAATATATTTGACGACAAGAAGAGTTAAGAAAGTAAATGACAAACCTTTGGCATCCATTCCTACAGCAACGCATTTGTTGAAACGGCAATGTCGACAGGCACAGCGGATGTCTACAGAATTTACATTAATCAATAAAACTTTAACAAAATCTTGATGTCAAAGACAGCAATCCAGAGGGGACAGAAAAACTGCTAAGAAATTCTCTATAATATATGTTATTAATAGACACTCTGTATAATGCAATAGAAAAAATTACTTTATTTTACAAATATAATAACTTACTTTTGTTGACATCACAGTTGCCTTGGTACTGACAGACAAAAGTGTGCTCTGATACAATAGTACGACGAAAGAATGTTTTGCTGAAGTACACATAAATATAGTATTTTAAAAGAAAAAGCATAGAAAATGTCTTGAGAAAAGTCTTCCATTCTTCGGTTTCTACTAGGTAACTACAGTAAAGCTAATCTGCGCACGTAAAAAACATACTCTATTCAACTGCACCAAAAAGATCGTGAAAATCCTGCAGGTAAAATTCCCAACAAAAACAATACAGAAACGCTAACCATCCATTGCAGCTCGCCACACCGTAATGGTAACCTGTTGCAAGATCTGAACAGACTGCACAGAGTTCACCTTCAGGAACTTTTCGGCCTGAAATAAGTGAATCAGATTGAACTGTTAGAAGAAATGGAATGTAATTATTCATCTGGAAAACTAGTTATTTTAGAAAGCGCTCCATTACAAAACAATATTAATATTGGCAATATTTCTATCCGCAAAATGATTAAAACCGTGTGAAACAATTACATTTGGATTTACTGTAATCCTATGTTCACATCTTGTTAAGTCATTACAGTGCTATGAAACAAGAAAATAGATGGAAAAGAATATCTTTCTCAGAACTAAACGATCAAACCCACGTAAAACTTCACGTGTGTACGATAGCATGAATTTCGAATTTACATAAGGACTACGATGCAAAACTTCCAAAATCGACTACGTCTTTCCACCATTTTTTTTCTTTTCTATCTCTCTCTAGTTACATGGCTCTTACATCACGAGATTTCGAAGGTTCTGCGCATAATGTTTGGTACGAACTCCAATTTTTTAACAACGATTAGTCTGAGCTTGCCTCAGTATTCTACCAGTCTTTGTCCACAGACACACAAAACCTAGCAAGCACTGAAACGCATATTACAACAAACGAAAAAAAAAAGCGATTCAGTACATCTCAAACTGTTAGCTTGCAATAAAAAAAAGTTCGCTGACGAAATATTAGGTATTTCCTTTCTTTTTTTTAATGATGGCCAACAAACAACGAAACGCTTAACAGAGTTTTGTTATGTCCATTCTAACATATCAAAACACCTGCCCAGCAATATAGAGATAGCAACACAAACGTTTGCAGTTGCCATTACGGGGTCATCGTGAAAATGTCCTACCACATCGAGCCAAAACCAATAGCTTTAAGCACCGACCAGAGCCGCAGTGGCATGAATATAAGAGATATATTGTGAGAACGAAGAAAGAGAAATGAAAAATAAGCTAATGAATTAAACCGTAATGCGGATAGCTCATCCAATACAAAGATACAAAGATTAGAACCGAACCTACTCCAACCTCCTTGCATAAAAAGTTATAACTGCGCTTCAACTTAACATCTCTATCATTTGCAATCGGATAGAAGTAGTCTTAAAAATTTTGGTACGAACAAACTTACGTTGTGCCATTTAAAGTCGTCGAACGTTTCACTGCTAACAATATCTCCAAGACTATGGTCGATTACGCCTCGAAGTCACGTACCACAAAAGATGAACTATATTAAAACACTTAAACGTTACGAAGAGATAGCGTACGTGAGAGAGAGTGTATGTCGCTGTCAAACTAATGTGTATTGGAACGTTTGCTAATGTTCCCCTCCCTCTCTTACCATCAATGTGAGTGTATGTCTGCCACAACCCGTGCACCCAGCTTCGCCCATGTCAACATCGGCAGAGATGCAACAACACTTCGCTTCGCTCCTATCCCAAAAACTTCAACAACAACCGGCCAGCCATACAATCGATAACACTTCCTCCTGCCAACTGCTGGAAGCGTTATCACGCGGCTGATGATCAACCACTTCCTCTCCCTCTCCCCCTCTCCTCCACCCTAAACTTTTCTTCCGCATTACTTCATAAGACATCAAAAACCAACTGAACTGGAAAACACGCAACTCATATTCCGAGTCTCTCCACACCTCTTCCTTTCATTCTTGAATTTCTCGGGCAATTAAGTATCGCCACAATCTGCAATAGCGATTATCCAATCCATCATTTTGAAGCCATTTAAATGCATAATCTCTCCTCTGCGTGTATTTCTTTGAGTGATTATTTCAGTGTGATAACTTCTCTAAAAGACTTTCAAATTTATTCTCCCACAGAGAATGGCCATCAAGTTCGTTCACCGGTCATTCGTAAGTCCATACTCAAATTTTGAAATAAATTACTGCCCGATCTATAGCCCGAGTTTATTCATGCCCGACGTGATCTTTTCCAATGCATTAAAATAATGCTGACACCATATTCCGTAAATGTTGAAGCGTCTTTTTCGGTCCCTTATCAAAACAGAGAAGTGCGTATTGGAGAGAAACTTCTCAAACGTTCTTTAAATTTCGTTTCCTACAAGTATAATATACAAATAAGAAATGAAAAGATACAGATGAGACCGCTGAATAAAAATTTCCGAAAGATAACACTTGAAAATCATAATAGCAAGCAGTAAGGGAATAATAAGCATCCCACTTGTTGCAAAGGATGGATATTGTGGAAACTTGAGCTTGCATCATTTTATAATATACAATTCCATTTCGTCTATTGTTGTGATGTTCTCCGATTTTATCGCACCTTCAGTGTTTGCAGAGAGCCCCACTAATTTGCTTATTTTGCACAAATCAATTTTTATTAGAATACCTGGAGTCTATGTAGGCCGGCTACACTTCGTATGTCCGACTTCGCTAGTCTATATAAATGAAAATGTTAATGTTCGTTTGATCAAAATTTTAAACCTCCAAAAGTTTTAAACACGCTCCTTGTCTATATTAATTCAAAATCCTAGATATCGGAAGGTTCTTACCTATTGCTTTGAAATTTTGACGTTGCATTCGAATATGCGCATGTTTTTATACACGCGTTGCTGTTCTTGCAGTCTGGTCAAATGGAAAAAAAGAAAAGAGAAAGCGCATGTTTCTAGTGTTGTGGAAAAAAAACTGATACTTTCTGATTTGATTTGTAGTTCGTCGGACTGGAGATTAATTCGATTAGATTAGTAATATGTGTAAGAAGGTATTTTGTCTTGTGTGACAGAGATGAATGCTGCTTAGAAAGGTTTTATTGATTGATGAAAAGTGATTCGTCATAACAAACAATTATCGGAGAACAGATCGCTGGGTTATTCTTTCCTTTGTCGCTGATAGAGGAGAATTACTATTCAAGTGAACTATCGGAGTATCGCTATTGTTGTGTCACTTTGAACTGTCGAACTGGAACCCTTGGAACTCCAAAGTTGTTTATCTGTGAATTGGAGTGTTTTTGGTGGCAAACATATTTTTCGTCACTTTTGAAACTATGTCGCACCACTTCAGCTTTAGTATTTCTTGATCAGAGTCAAACATGACTCCATATTCAGCAGTCACGTGATTAAAATTGTTTCGCATTCTAGTACAACCCAGCTGATGATTATAGTTTTAGCCCCCATGTTCTCATCGGCACTATGACTGAAGTATGTCTTTATTGCAAGGCTCTGAAATTTAATGGAGAAACGAAAGAAATGTTGCGCCGTCGAGAAAAAGAAAAAAAGTAATAAACTGAAGTTTGAAGAACTATCAGTGCCATTAAAAACTTTGCTTGATGTTTATACCGCCGAATCAAAGCGTTTCCGATCTAAAATTAAGAAGTACAACTCGTACTTCCAAATGACGGCGTTCGACGCAGAAATTTTATCACTGTAACAAAAAAATGATGCATGGACCTTGCGGTACACTGAATCCAAATTCACCATGCATGATAGACGGAAAATGCTGCAAGCGATATCCTCGAGCATTAGTATCCAACACAGTTGCTAGAAACGATGGCTATCCTTTATACAGAAGATCAGCAGAAGATGGCAGTAATTAACAACCATATAAATGTGGATTGGTGACATCGAAGTAGATAACCAGGTGGGCTGTTCCATATTCGCCTTTGCTATTAAAAGCATACAAAGCACACATAAACGTGGGATACTGTAACTCCGTTAAATCGATCAAATACATAAGTAAATGAATAAAGGCAACGACATAGCAGTTTTTGACGTGCAGCCAGAAAGAAGTGAAAGGAATGCGGTATTACATATCGATGAAATCGCTCAGTATTGGGCTGGAAGATACATAAACAGCAATGAATCTGTGCGGCAAATTCTTTCATTTCCCATAAATGAACGAAGTACAGCTGTTGTTCACTTGGCAGTGCATCTAGAAAATGGACAAGGTGTTTATTTTACAGTTGCAAATATGCAACAAATAGTCCCACATCCACCGGCTACAACGTTAACTGCTTTCTTCACATTGTGTCAAACTGACGCATTTGCGAAAATACTGTTATTTTCGGAAGTGCCTACGTAATTACACATGGATGCGAGTAGAAAATCATTTGAACGATGCAAACGAAGAAAACCAGCTGACGGACAATCTGACATATCAAACAAACTACGATAGACAAATTGTACACCGAGCATCCTAATCAAGACGAAAGCTTCTTTTGCATGTTGTTAGTAAATGTTCCCGGCCCAACTCCTTTCAGCAATTAAAAATTGTCAACGGCGTTACACATGCTATTTTCCGCAGTGCATGTCAAGCTTTGAATTTATTGGAAAACAACCGACATTGGAATGTATGCATTAATGACGAATGCAACACGTCACATCCAAATCAAATTCGTACACTGTTTGCAATTATATTGACTGCCTGCTCTCCTTCGTCTCCAACACAAAAAAAAAAAAAAAAAAATTAAAAACAAAAAGTCCAAAAAATATTGAAAAAAAAAAAAGAAAAAATAAATAAATGAAAAATAAGAATATATCAAGTTATGGGAGAAATATAAATCGCATAAGTCTGAAGATATTTTCTCCATCGGACATGCAGCGAAAATTCAAATATGAACATGGATTTCACAGCAAAAATCCAAGACAAAGTATTGATAATGATTGAAAACTTTTGCTTACAAATCGTGGACAAAGTTCCCAATCAATTGGGAATGCCATCACCGAATCGATCTGCTGCTGCTTCGTTCAGTGTAGAATTGCATCGAGAACAAAATTACAACTTGACCGATCTTTTGTCATACATGCAATCTAATATTCCTAAGCTAGATTTTGTGTCGGAAAACCCGAAATAACTTTCTAAAAAACTTTTCTATCTCAAAATACTTACACTACAAAAAAAGAGAAGAAAAAAAAAAATATTTGAATCGTTATCCATTCACATGTAATATCCTGTATGCTAATCATATGACATGTAAAGATTCACACCCTGTATGCCAATCATGTAAAATGTAAAATTTTTCACGTCCGATATACTAATTATTACAAAAATTATATCCTTTCTCATACCAATCTCTTATACAGCATGAGAAAGCTGTGTAATTCTTTCAGCCACACTCGCTTACCTGGGATAGAAAAATTATTCTTAAAATTGGCAAGTGCCAGTATGAAAAATTCGACTGGGAAAACTTCGACCTTTATAACTGAAGATATTGGCTGCTGTAAACTGTTATAATTTCGGTCTTAAATTCTTCGGCTTGATAATCCTCGACTGTTAAAGTTGTTATTTCACAAACTTCTACTTAATTTCTATTCTGTGTATTACTCTGTCATCAATTATTGCGGTATTAACAATAAACATGAAAATTAATTGTCCACGCATTCACCAATTCGACTCAAGTCGTAAGTTGTTACTTTTCACTAACAATAACTCTTTTCTTCAAAGAAGAAAAAATTCACGACAGTTTGAGCAAAAAGGCATTTATGATCAAATAATTCAAACTGTCAATAAGGGAATTGAAAAAATCTTCTTTTTAGATGCACCAGGAAGAACTGATAAAATGTTTCTAATTAGATTGATTTTGGCAGCAATTCGATCTCAAAATGACATAGCTTTAGCTCTTACATCGTCCGGAATAGCTGCAACATTACTACCAGGAGGAAGAATTGCTCATTCTGCTTTGAAATCGCCATTAAGTATGCTATTGAAACTCCCACATGCAATATTTCCAAAGTATCCAGCAAGGCGAAAGTATTGCAAAAATGCAAATTTATTGCTTGGGGTGAATGTATAATGGCGCCCAAAAAATCGGTCGAGGCTCTTGATCGATCATTGCAAGATTTATGTGGAAATACCAGACCATTTGGGAGCGAATTAGTATTGCTTGGAAGAGATTTCAAGCAAGTATTATCTGCGATTCCTCAGTCGAAACCAACGAACGAAATAAATGTTTGCTTGAAATACTACTTTGTGGGATACGTAAAGATGTTAGAATTAACTACAAATAGGGTGTCTAGCTGCAAAACGATCGATCAGCTGGGATATTCTCACATCAATTGCTGGAAATTGGGAACGGAAAGGTGGCGGTTGATCTGACCTCAGGACGAATTTCATTGCCTCATAACTCTTACAATTTTGTAGCATCAAAAGAAGGATTGGCTGAAAAAGTATTTCCCGGTATTCAAACCAATTGTAAGAATCACGATTAGCTGAGTGAACGAATTATTCTTGCCTCCAAGAATAAAGACATCCGGTGAACTTCAAACTATTATTTAGTCTGACATTCAAAGCGGGGCAGTAACATAAAGTCCGTCGATACTGTTATGAAGACAGAGTAAGCGGTTAATTACCCAACAGAATTTATGAATTCATCCAATATACCAGGGATGCCATCGTGCAATTGAAAATTGGCATGCCAATTCTTATGTTGCGCAATATCAACCAGCCAAAACTTTGCAACGACACGCAGCTTGCAGTAAAAAAAAATCAATAAGCAATGTCGTAAAGCAACAATCTTGACAAATCTATCAAAGGTGGAGATGTCCTTATTCCTCGCATTCCTATGACTCCGACGGACATGCCATTTCAATTTAAGAGACTGCAATTCCCCAATTCCTTTGACGTTTGCATTCACCATCAACAAAGTTCAGGGTCAATCTTTGGAACTGTGCGATCTAGATCTAGAGACCGATTGCTTCTCACATGAAAAATTATATGTTGCGTGTTCTCAAACCAAATAATCTCTATATCTACACAGAATAACGAAAAATGTTGTATACCCTTCAGATAATTAAAGATTCAAAGAGTATGAAATTGTGCTGATCAGAATCAATCCTTAATGTGTCAAATTATCTTATCATAATGGCACATAGCAGATATTTAAGGATTTGTCCGATGAAAGGGGACTAATTTACCGACGAAATCCCTAAAAATAGGATTACTAATAATAATTATTATTACTATTAACTATTATTTATTATAATTATTATTATTGATTATTATCATAATTATTAATTATTATTATTATTACTAATTATCACTATTAATTATTATTGTTACTAATTATTATTATTAATTATTATTATTTGTTAATATTAATCATTATTTATTATTATTTATTGGTATTTATTATTATGTATTATTATTTACTATTGTTTATTATTATTTAATTATTAATTATTTATTATTATTAGAGAAATGGGAGGAAGAAAAAGAATGAGAGAAAAAAGGAAGGCGGGTTATTATTATCATTAGGGAGATGGGAGAAAGAAGGAGAATGGGAGAAAAAAAGTAAGGCGGAATCAATAAACTCCGCCTCCTCACTTATTTTTAGTTTTCACGTATGTGACACGTGAGAAAAAGTATCTAGATCTATATAAGAGCACTCGCCTACTTGAATGCAAGGTTGTGTCAAAATTTGAAAATAATCGGTGGAGAAATTGAGGAGTTCATTGCGAAGTAACAGGTAGCATTTACAATTTTATTTATATAGACTAGCTGGACCCGGCCACGCGGAGCGTAGCCGATCCAACTAGTCTATGGGGGCCGGCCACGCTCCGCGTGTCCGGCTCCAACTAATCTCTATAAATAAAAACGTCAATGTTCGTTTGTTCAAAATCTTAAACTTCCGAAAATCTTTAAACACGCGCCTTATCCATATTAATTCAAAATCTTTGATATCGAAAAGTCCTTACCTATTGCTTTGAAATTTTTACATAACTTTGCATTCGAATACGCGCATGTTTTTATTTATACACGCTTTGCTGTCGCTCAATCTGGTTAAATAGCAAAAAGAAAGAGAATGTTTCTAGTGCTGAGGAAAAAAAACTGATGCTTTGTAACTGATTTTTGGTTTGGTTGAATTGGAGACTGATCCTTGCTATTGTGATTAGGCTAGGTCAGCAATGAATGTGAGTTTTTTTTACGTCTTGAGAGATGAATGCTGTTGAGAAATGTTTATTGATTGATGAAGAGTGTTTCTTCGTAACGAAGAATTATCAGAGAAGAGAGAGAGACACTGATTAATCACTAGGTTATTCCTTACTTTGTCAATAATAGAGAAGAATACTATTCAAGTAAATTGTCCGGTATTTCTATTGTTGTCTACTCGCTTTAAACTGTCGAACTGGAACACTTGGAACTCATAACTGTTGCTGATGCTGGGTCGATCTTTGCTGTTTGTCTGTGAATTTGAGCATTTTGATAGTAAACATGTCTGTCATCCCTTTGAACTATGTCGCGCCACTTGACCTTTAGTATTTCTTGTTTACAATCATTGTCATGGCATTATTTAGCATCTTTCAGTTTTCGCCCACATCTAATACGCTTAGTTTCACAAAACTTGCTGGTATACAATATTTTTTGTTGTTTCATTGTCTATGTAGATATAGGGATTGTCTGGTTTGCCGACTCTAGAACACGCAAGATATAATTTTCCAGGTGAGAAGCAACCCCTCTCTAGATTTAAACTGTACAATTCTAAGATTGCTCTGAACTCAAAAATTTATTTTGTTGATGGTGAATAAAAATACCAATCGAATTGGGAATTGCAATCTCTTAAACTGAAATGGCAAATTTGTTGGAATCATAGGAATGTAAGGAATAAGGACATCTTCACCTTTGAAAGTTCCTGTCAAGATTGTTGCTTTGCGACATTGCTCATTAATTTTTTTACTGCAAGATGCGTGCCGTCGTAAAGTTTTAGCTGATTGATATTTCGCAACATGCTAATTAACATGCCAATTTTCAACTGCAGTACGTGCGGTGGCATTTCTGGCAAATCGAGTGAATTCAAAAATTCCGTTATATAATTAACAGCTTCATCTACTTCCACAATAGTGTCACTGACTTGTAAATGACTCCCCGCTTTAAATGTTAGACTGAATAATATTGTGAAGTTCGTCGAAAGTCTTAGTTCTTGGCCGCAAGAATATTTGGTTCATTCAGCCAATCGTGATTCTTATAATTGATTTGAATATCGAGAAATATTTTTCCAACCAGCTCTTCTTTTGACGTTACTAAATTGCAGAAGTTATGAGGCAATGAAATTTGTCCTGTGATCAATCAACCGGCACCTTTCCGTTCTCAATTTCCAGCAATTGATGTGAGAATATTCCAGCTGATCAATCTTTTGCAGCTTAACATGCTTTATTATTTATTATTTACTATTATTTATTATATTTATTATTTATTGATTATTTGTTATTTACTGATTATTTATTATTTATTGATCATTTATTATTTACTGATTATTTATTATTTGCTGATTATTTATTATTTATTGATTATTTATTACTTATTGATTATTTATTATTTACTGATTATTTATTATTTATGATTTATTATTTATTATTTGTTACTTTATTATTATTATTTATTATTTATTTATCATCATTTCTTATTGCTTAGTCAATAAACTCCGCCCCTCATTTACTTTTAGTTGTCCCGGACGTGAAGCGTTAAAAGAAGTATGTTTATATAAGAAACGCGCCTATTCAAGGGCAGTGCTGTGTCAAAATTTGAGAAGAATCGATGGGGAACTTGCGGAGATCATTGGGAAGTAACAGGTAGCATTACATTTTTATTTATGTAGATTATTAAATATAAATTATAAATTATTATTGTTAAAAGAAATGGAGGGAGAAGGAGAATGGGAGAAAAAAGGGAAGTCGGATTATTATTATTAGAGAGATCGGATAAAGAAGAATAAGAGAAAAAAAGGAAGACGGACTCAATAAACTCCGCCTCCTCACTTACTTTTAGTTGTCACGAGCGTGACACGTGAGAAAAAGTAAGTATGTTTATATATAAAAGCACGCGCTATTCGAATGCAAGGTTGTGTCGAAATCTAAAGAGAATTGATGGAGAACTTGTGGAGGTCATTGAGAAGTAACAGATAGCATTTACATTTTTATTTATATAGATTGTACAATGAGTGCTTTCTTTGTAATAACAAAACAACTTCATAATTTGGCGTATCACAACAAGCCGATATGTCAATCACTAAACGGAGCCAAAAAAAAAAAAAAAAAGTAAACTAAAAGAAATTAACTACAATCAAGTCACGGTATAGGACATCTTAAAAGGTACGTTATAAAATTATATCGATACGATGGGGATTAAAGTTGCACAGTAAAGAAAATAAAAAAAAAAAATTACATGATCGTAGAACAGCAAATACAGATAGATTTGAAGCAACCTACTGAAAGACATAATGGTGCAAATTTGGATTAAAAAATAATGTCACCGATATAATAAACATCTTTTTGCTTGTCGGTATAAAGAAATTAGCATTCATTACAGTTGTGGGAAAAAGGCTATTCTTCTCGGGTCTCGGCATATTTTTCCATTTAATACAAACTTCTCCATCGAAACTTTCAACCCATTTCTTGCATCCTTCTTCATCTATAAGAATATTTTTGAAAAAAATCTGATTCAAACCTAAAGCGAAGTTAAGAATATCATATTCAACACCCTTTGATAATTCAAAATTAATTCTCCCGGAACCGGTTTTGGAAACTTGAGATTCTTGTTATATTAAACTTCAAAATATAGAAATACATGAAAACCAACTGAAATACCACAGACTGCAAAAATCGTCAATGACTGGAGGTGTGGTGTTCCATTATTAAAAAATGAACAAACCCGTAGAAGCAAAGATCGCACTGAAAATTCAAACAGGAAATCATCGATCCAAGCCAAACTTGATGTGCATCCAACAACAAGATAAAACCTAAAATTAAGCTTTTAAAATGACATTTTTTGGCAAACAAAACTTCGGGAATTTTGCTACCTAGAGAAAATGAAATTCATCCATCCAAGAAAAATCTTCAAATTTCAAAATATAGATAGATGACTGAAAACTAGCTATTCAAAAAAACTTTTGCAGAATAAACGCACAAGCTTGTATATTTCTCTCATCACAAACTACTATATACATATCCAAAAAAACTTGAAAATTTGTGTTCCCTCGACTGACATGAAGTTTCCAGGAACATGTGCAATCCTGTCTTGATTTGACTCTTTCTTAATATAACATCAAATAATCAAATATCAAGGTCCAATATCATTATACAAAAGTGAAAAAAGAAAACAAGAAAATCTTCTACTTAAAATTAATTGGCATTAAATGAACGTTTGACTTATAAAGAAATTTCATTATGCAAAAAACTGCAAAAATACGACAAAATTCGACCCACTGAAGAACAGAATATGAGATAATTATGAAATGAAATTAAGAGAATACATACAAATTAGTAATACAAGGATTTGGTGATGATGAACACAGAAATGCACTGACGTAGAATCGAAATAACGCAGGATCGACTACATATTTGAATGAGTCCAAACCATTTAGAGTCCATTCTAATACAACACTTTCAGTTTCACGGCTATGAAGCACGATAAACCACTGAAAAGTTTATAATTCATCAAGCAAGGGGAACCAATTTCTTATAATCAAAATCCAAGTCAAACTCACTGAAATTTCAAAATGAAATGGATTTAAATGGCAGAGAAATCACTCAGTTCCATCACAAAAAAGCAATATGTAATATTAAAAAAAAAAATTATGACTTACATGGTGAATAATTCTAAAGATGGCAGCAGAGCGTGGATGAGGGAGACCTGTGTATCTGTGGATTAGTTCTTTCAAAATGCTGTTTATGAGTTCACTCTGATTCAACGAATCTATTAGTAAATATGGCAATATTTTCATTAAATGCGATACATCATCCTCGGCACCTTCCGCAAGTCTGGAAAATAGGAGGCTACGTGATTTGATTAAGCGAAAAAAAAAATCTCCTAAGCTCCCAGCATTCAAATAGTTTTGTAAAGTAGACCTTAGTTTTTCGATTTAAGGATCTGACCAACTAAAGATTTAAGCTTTTGCACAGTAAATTATTCGTTAGTAAAAATAACTGCAATCTAAAAACTTACATCCTGAATATCATTGCATGCTGTTCCATAAGATGAATACGTGGATCGTATGGCTGAGCGCACAGATGTTGCACTCTTCCTTCTTCTAAGCCTCGATATAAACAAGCAATGAAGATGCGAAGCGCATACAAAAACTTTTGGGGTGCATAGAAATAATTTTCCAATGCTTCTAAAAGTAACAGTAAAATAGTTCGCTAATTTTCCACGAAATAAACCGAAGAAGTGGTCATTTCACAGAATCTCTAATTTGGAAACTACATCAATAAATCCGTAGGAGAAATAAGAACATGAACTGACGGACGGCAATACGACTGAAGGTGAGCACATATATTCGGGAACCAATGATCAGTTTTTCAATTCCCACAGATATTAAATTCATCAACCAACTAGGAGTTGCAACTGCGACAAATTTTTCACATATCATCTAGAGAAAACCAATATATTTAAATAGTTTCAAAGACTACAGAAATAAACACAGATATATCCACACATTTCGATAGCTTTCTACTTGAAAGATTTCAGAAATGCTGCCAATGTTTTTATAAATTTCTTAGAAGAAAATATCTCTCTATATGCTAAATGTAACTTACACTGATGAATGCATTTCGTGAATTGTCTGAAGAATAGGAAGGATTGTCAAAAAAGAAAAACCTTACTGTCCACAATGTCGTTTCATATTCGTAGAGTCCGGAACCACTTTAAAATGTAAAATTAATTCAAAGTTTTCTAAGAACTAAATTTCATGAACTTAATCAAATCTAACTCCATTAATAGTATCAATAGCAGTTTGACAAAAGCTGATCTAGTTTGCTGAGGAATGGGCCACATCCCATGTTGACACTCCGTCTCTTTTTTTACTTCACTCAGACATCCACTAATAAAAAAATGAAATTATTCAAGGAAAAAACTTAGAAAGTCAATTATGCAAGTTTTGTTCCAGGATAAATCTTTTCAAAAATTTAACTCCTAAATTTGATAAGCATCAACCAAGTTCATTTACCTTATCTGCGAAAAATCCATCAGAAATGATTCCAGGAAAAGAAATACAGTCTTTAATTCATCAAAACCAATTGCTTGTAGGAGGAATAAACATCCTTGCAATGTTCTGATTCGAATTTCAGTAAATTCTGAAGTAAGCCCAATTTCAACCCATGTTAGAACTATTTTCTGTGCATCCACCTTGGGCATAAACGAATCTTCCTGTAAGAGTTGCTGATTAAAATGAAAGACTCTTTAAACGATTAGCAGGATCCAGCACAATTGATCAAGTTTATTAGATGAATTTCATCGAGTCCGTTAATATATAGAGAATATATTGGGTGGATCATGGGACTGCACGATATCAAGCATCTTTTATCTTCTTCCTTAATTTTTTTGTAAAACAAAAACTATATTGTTTTTTTTCTTTTTTTTTAAACATATGGCCAAGTGTCATATGGCTGCCATGTCGCTTGTACAAATTAATCATTAATGATTCATCAAATGCTTATTAGGTCAAGGCTGCATAAAATTGATCAGTAGTAAATTGTTGGATTCACGCTAACAATAATCAAGTAGCGATAGGGCGCATGTATAGCTTGTGAAGTGGAAATTACATGAATGAAAAAAGAAAAAAAAAGAAGCTTTGTAGATCAAAAAATGCAGTACTACAACAAGGGATCTGAAATCACGAAATTGATTCAGTTAAGCCGAGTAACTAAGAATTCCAGAATTTCTCCAGTAAGTTACAATTTATTCTATTAAAGCACTAAGAAGTAGTTTCATTCCTGTTTACTGTCCTTGTTTCATGGTTAATAACTGTTAAATTACACGACAACATTAGCTTTATGCGTTCACATATTACATCAATATTGCTGCCGACTCGTTTTGATGTCTACACCGAAATATTTCGGAAGCAAAAAGTATCAAATGTGTATGAAATACTGTCGGTTCACCATTATATCATGCTAAAAAAAAAAAAAATTATAACAATGATGGAAAAAACTTACAATGCCAAGAATCGAAACACATTTCAGCAGTGAATAAATGATATTGCCAATGTCCAAATTATCTAGATATGAACGAATCGAAAATAATGTTTTCATATGTCCAAACACAAAGTGGTACTGATCCATTTCCGTAAACAAATCAGATAACAACGACATCTATAAAAGTGATCATAAAAATCTGTTAACACATAATTTTTATGTTCTTGTGAGTCGAATGTATTCATAATAAAGTGTACATGTAATTTCGGCATTTTCTTTGGTTTGAAGACATCAAGATATTTTATAACGGAGGCATATTTAAAGCTATACCGATTTAACAGTTGCTGATAAAAGAGGTAATGGAACAGCATCTATACCGGCTCGAAACCAATGCGAGTAAGTATCGAAAAGCATCCGCAAACATGATTCGTATGTAGTGTCGTGTCCACTATTCAATAAATAGCTGCTATCTGAGGAAGGCAACCGCTGTAATATTTTGGTCTTTTTATCATAGAATTAACTGATAGGAAAGCACCAACACATTATTTGAAAGACCAGTTTGAACTTCGCAAGATTCTCAGGTAAATATATAAACAAGCTGATTATACCATCCAATTTTTCGAAAAGTTTTCACAAAACCTAACACTAAGTTTTTCAAGAAAAAATTCTTGATATCTTCAAAACATGCACAAAACTGACAAAAAAGAGCACCTCTTTCGGTCGATTATTGATTTCTATGATATCTTTGCATAAATCGCGTTCTTGATCAAGCACACCAGCCATATTCCATGATGTAAACACCGAAAATTGTCCCGGTCGGTACTTTTTCCCTCGATCATTCAGAACTTCTAAGTTCTTTTTATGGATGGAATCTACTGCGGCAACACCCAATAATTTCGCTCGAAGCATAGTTAAACGTTGTCCATATCTTCAAGAGTAATTCAATCTTCAACAAATGTTAAAATTAAAGGATTTTTGGAGGCAACAACTTCAAGAAAAATTATTTTAAATGTCAAGCGGTTCACTAGCAAAACTATCCAAGAAAAGCTCACGAAGTTGAAAGAAAATCTGGTGACACATCACGTGGTTTTACAATGAACCTTCCCGTAACTGGGTCACCTCTTTCCGGATACAACAGTGTTTCCAGTAGTAAATTCGTTAAACCTTCAATAGCAACAGTACTAGCCATAAGCTGCTCCGTCATATTCTGAAAAATGCCATATTTAGGGTAACTTCTTGATAAATTTTCTAGAACAAATGAATTCATCCATACAATAAGTTAAAAATCACAATACCATAAAAAATATATAAAAAGACTGTAAAATTTCATGACTCTCTACAACAATAATATTTCAACAATAATAACAAGGAATTACCATATTAGCATTTGCAAGTTCAGAGCCAGATGGAGTCGATGAAATCACACCAAACAAAGACATTGAAAAATTATCAAAATTTGAGCGGCGATTCCAACCAGCCCATAAAATTCGCCAAACAAAATCTTGCAAGATATCCACATTTCCAAGGTAATGAATATTAACCGTTGGTATTGAAATCGAAGCGCGATGAATTTCTGGCTCTGGTTTCCAACCACACCTCAAAAATATCTTTATTATTACAGAACAACGACAAGTGAAAATACGAAGTTGAAGGAATTAAAAAAGGAAATATAAAATACTTACAAAATTGCAGATCGTGGTATACATGAAATATCATTCAAGAACGGTAATCTTGACACAGCTGAAAAACTTTGCTATTTGAGGAGAAAGTTCCATCAAAGAGAAGAATCTCTCACGAAGATTTTATGCAAGCTTCAAACTTGACCGATTCTACTAGCGTAGGTCCAACTTTCCCATTTCTAACTTCTTATGTAAGTGCTGAATTAAAAAGACATACAAAAATGTGAATAAAGTTGAAAATGTCAAGCCACGAAATCAATCATTCTATAATAGTAGTTGATTACAGATAAAAATTGGTGCTTTCGAGATATTGAAGGAATTAAACCATAAACTGACCCTTTGCCAGCCTTTCCAAGTGAGAGTACAAACGGATTTTAAGATGTTTCTTGCGAAAAATTTCTTGAATTTTTTGCGTCACATCAAAAGCAGTTCGTATAGCATCAGAAAAAAAACCTGCAACAATGAGAAACATTATAACTTGCAATTTGATTTATTTGAATTTGGTTCTGGACAACAAAAAATAGAGCAACTTTCTACATCAACAACAAGTTACTATGTACTTTCACTGACAAAACAAAGCATTCATTCTCGCTTGAAAACTTCACCTATATCGAAATCTTTATTGCCAGTCCGATCGATTATCTTCATATTCCAAAAATGATCACCAGATTTTTGCAGTCCGGAATAAGGCAGCATGTTACACTGCTCGAAAATGCACTGTATCAATCTATAAATGCAATTCCTTAACTTATATTGTTTAATCAGTCCTTTTAAAGCATAAGAAAATGAAGAAAATTTTTGAAAACGAAGAAAAAAAGAACAATTTCGAATCTAACCGAGCGACGCTAACAGCTAAAGACAGCTGCTGCTCTACAACTTTCTTCGAATTTTGAGCTTGGTCAATAGTTGCAAGAAAAGAACGCCTAGTAATTCCAAAAGCGACTGCATTCGCTGCTTCTGATGTTTTTGATCCACTCTGAATATCAACAAATTTCAGTAGCTAAAGCTAACCAAAAAATTCAATAATTTTACAAAAACAACCATCAAATTACCAATGTTAAAGAGCAAAAAAATGTGATAAATGACCTGTAGGGTAAGACAATCGACATAGCGTTGTATCCAGTGATCGAATAACGAATTTTCAGTAACCCAATCGGATGCTTTTTTGTAGGTGATACTTTCCGGTTTCTATAAAAGGCAAATCAGAAAAAATTCATTCAATTTTTTATAGATAAAAATCAGTTAGTTGAAGAGCAGAGAAGAGAATCAAATTAATACAGACATTTGCAATTCTACTTTGAACAAAAAGTTGCAAAGAAGAATTGACGGATGGATCGAACGCAAGTGAAACAAATGAAGCAGATAATACATCAATTTTCAGCGGAGAAGATGAGGAAAGCTCGTCATATAATTTGCCTAAATATACAAAATATATTGTAGAACATTTATATGACACCTAACAGAAATTTATAGTAGGAACTGATTATTAAAAATGATTTGTACAGTGTTACAAATATAAAAAAACATGTATTGTACTTTAATAATTTCTGGAATAACAGAGACTATATGCTAGACAAAATTTAATAAATGACTGCAACCATACCAGAACATTCTTTAGCAAGTTTAAATTGATCCAACATGTCAATAAAGCTGGACAGTACATCATATCTTTTGCATTTGTACTATAAAATATAGCTTACTGATATGTGATATTATATGGAAACAAAATAAGAATAATATTTCATGTGAATGATTCGTAACTACAATTCTAGCGAATATTGCAGAAATATGAAATAAATCCTTTCCATTCAATAAATGTACTTATCCAAGTAGATGGATAAAAATTAAAAAGAAAATATTTGAAAATGATTTCATATAAAGATGATACCGCATTTCGTAGTAGCATTTCTGCATATCTTCCTTCAACGTTGCACAACATGATACAAATAAATTCCGCCTGTACATCAAAATCTGAAATCAACATATATACATTTCTGTCACCTTATTAAATTGGTGTTAAATAACTCAAAACCTGACTTTTCCTGTCAATAATTTGTTGAAGTAAATCAGCGAAACATTCTGGAGTGAACTGCGACGGATCACCAATTCGTAGATTTTGCTTTTTAGTATCTAATTTTGGTGTTTCTTTGGAACTGAAACAAATAGTAGAAATGAAAACCAAAAATATCAATTTGATAGAGATAAATAAGCATGGTAATGATACGCTGAAATTGTAATCATTGTACTCCTTCGGACCATTCATCTTAATTCGCTTGCAAGAAGCTTTTGAAATAAAATACTAGTCGATTTTAAATGAGATGAGCAATGCAAACCATCTGAATAAGAAATCAGCAGAAAATTGTTCCGATGTCATAAAGTGTATCAGCAAAGCTTTGAATGCAATATTCTTACTCTGAAAATTACAAAAAAAAAAAAAAAAAAAAAAAAAAAAAAAAAAAAAAAAAAAAAAAAAAAAAAAAAGGAAAAAAAAAACCGGCGGAAAGTTTGAAATGAATTATTTCAGATGACTCTTATAAGAAGAAATATGATAGACTGAAATATTATTACAATAAAACTCGCTTTAAGTTGTGTTGAAATTAATGTAAGCAAAATATCCAATTTGGTAGCTAATTTCTAGACCGATAACTAATAAAAACCAAATGATTCAAGCGATTGGTAAACTAAGAGAAAAAAAGATTAAAGAGCAAGACTTGAAGGTTTGAAAGCTAGAATGCTCAGCTTCATTCATTAGGCCAATCCACAGTCGTGTCAACAGTGCAGAAGCGCAATTAGATATATGACATTAAATAAGTGAACATTTTTGATGGTATTTTCTTATGTACAAAAATTACCTGATCACAAAAAACAGCCATCAACCAATCCAGTACTCTAGATTCACCAAGTTTATTTTTCAAAAACTCGATGGCAATAGATGTTTCCGGAACGTCAGTAGATGCGATAAGTTCGATAATATCCAAGTCAACAGCATACTATAATAAATTATTTGACCAAAAAATCGAACTAAATCACTGCAATTAATATAATGAGAAATTATAAGACTTACAGAGCAACAATTTTTGCTGAGATTGATAACATTTTCCAACAAAGTGTTCTGTATTTCATTGTCCAAATCACTAGAAAATCAACATGCTTTTATTCTTGAAATTATATCTATAACTTCCAAAGAACGATGAGCTTATTTCCAAGACGTGTTATAATAAATACAATTCAGTATTTTATTTATAACTCCAAATTCGTCATTTCGTGATTCAATTTTTTGGAAAAAGCAACAAACGATTTTTTTTAAAGTTTTACCTCATATGACATGCAAGCCACCCACGCACTACAATGGTTAACAAAATATCTGAAGAGCAAAAATCGAATAAGCGAGCAATATCGCCAGCTCCATCCGTGCCCATTGTTCCGCATCGCGTCATTATACACAAATCACCTAACTGTCTGCAAATTACATCGAATAAAATATGAATGATTTTAAAAATTAAGAAAATTGCCAATTCGAGTTATAACTTACTTTGAAGAAGAAAAATAAAACAAATGTCTATGTCTATGAAAACCAGCAGCGTTAACAAATGCAAATAATTGTGCGTAAGTACGTGGATAAAACACTGATAAGCTTTGAAGATCAATAAAATCCATTGAAAAATGTGCATCAAATGTTTCTGTGATGGATTCCATATTATCTTAAAAATGACAAAAGGATGAATTATTAAACGAAATGAATTATTTCTAACAGAATTTACTGCATTGTCAATGTTCCTTAATCATTATTAATCACTAAAGAGTTATTCAATAGTTCACGTAACATATGAATTAAAATTCACCTGAACAAACAGCATGGGATAAAATTAAAAGATACCAAATCACCAAATTTTCACTATTTTCCTCATTGATACTATCCAGAAAAGTTAATCGTTGTAAAGCTTCCAAACACTGACCAAGTAAGATCATTAACAAACTATAAAAAGAAAACAACAATATGCTCTGCAACAAATATACAATAATTAGTAAAACTAAATACAACTAAATACTTTCTCATGCAATAAACTCTTCGAAAAAAGCAAAACATTATTACATGTTACACTAGTTATACCGAAAATATAAAGCAAACCGCCCAATCTTTTCAACGGCATGGTCACATATTTGTTCAGTTATTGTAAAGGTTGAATTTTCCTTCAAAACATGCAGAAATATGAACAAATATGGAATCACGACTACCAATCGAGAAAAACAATGCAAATCCTGCAATTTCAACTGTTATATCGATTATGAACAAAATGAGGAAATAAAAATAAATAAGACAAAAAAAAAAAATAAAAAAGCTTTCAATAAAACTAAAAACGAAAACTTAAGTAAGTGAACACCAACATCTTCTAAAATGCTGATCATTTTTTTGAAAAAAAAATCCATTGGTCGAGTAATGGCAGTATAACACAACCGCAACAAAATGATTGCATTGAAGGCTGTATTGAAATCCCAATTTTTTGGATGTAATTGTTGCAAGCTTTCAAACAAAGACAAAGATGTTTTTGTCCAGCTGCAAAGAAACAGTACAACAATCAACTTGAGACGACTCACGATTTTCATTTGGAAAATTCAAGCTTTTTATCACCATCCTCACAACCGACTATCACGTAAAGACTAATGAATATATAAAAGTAGGATTAAAAAAAAAAAAAAAAAAAAAAAAAAAAAACATTACCTTTGTGCATCTCCGTTAATACGGGAACCGATAACAGCAAGAATCCAGAGTTGAAGAACTCTTGTCGGACAAACTGTTGCTAAATGATCGATCGTTTGTAACATCTTCAGAAGTGTAACATCAAAAGAAAGGCGCATGCCTATGCAATCAACCACTACTATTTGAAGACAATTTAAGGCTGGAAAGAAATTATAATTCATTACATAAGTGGTGCGAACTCTTTAATTACTTAATGGATATAATATGCTGTGAATTCGAATTTGGGTTAAAGTCAAGAAAAAAATCAGAAATATAATCAGATGAATTCCCCACTAATCTGAAAAACGTTGAGTTTGCGAAAGGAATACAAACCACACGGGGTCAAATATGGTCGAGCATTACAAGCTTTGATTAAGAGTTCCATAAATGAATGAATTCTGTCCATCCCCATAATTACTTGTCCTCGACTTTCAGTATGAGAAAGAGACAAGAAATAATTAAATACCGAATTTAGCAATTTTTCAACATCCGCAGCTGTCCTAAACAACAGTCAAACAAAGAATTTTAAAACAGTTCTTAATTACAAAATGAAAACCACAGAAAACAACATCGAAACCAATGCTGCCATGATGCAATTATGATCTAACTGCAGGAACACTAAATTTAAAATGATACCAATTCCAGGTACTAATCTTATTCACTTGTTCAATAACGAAATTAAGCAAGCGAGTCTCCGGATCCAGCATAGAATAGTTTATTCCACCCCGAACAAGTACACATAAGAGATCCAGTACCTGAAACATCATTTACTGCCTCAAAAAATAAAGCTTGTTTTAATAGATACCCTCTTAAAAAAAAAAATTGTACTTTCTCTTTTTCCAGCTAACAAATTAAAAAAATATTTGATGAGTTTCTGAAAAGCTGAAATCACCGAGCACTGCACATCCAGGGAATTCGTTGACTGATATAAAAGAATTGCCAGTGATACAAATGGTTCAAACATGGTTACATGCGAAATAATTTCCCTGCTTGCTGGAACTCCATCTTTAGAAATCAGATCCTTACGCAACCAGCCAGCACATCTATATAAAATAATTTTTAGATTTTTATTGCAAAATAGCTGGACCAGTCACGCTTCGCATGAAGCCGAACACGCTTCGCGTGTCCGGCTCTAGCTAGTCTACATAAATAAAAATGCAAACGTTTGTTCAAAACCTTAAATCTCCGGAAGTTCTTAAACACGAGCCTTATCTATATTAGTTCAAAATCTTAGATGTCGGAAAATCCTTAAATATTGCTTTGAAATTTTGACACAACGTTGCATTCGAATACGCGCATGTTTTTATTCACGCGTTGCTGTAGCTCAGTCTGTTAAGTGGAAAAAAAGAAAAGAGAAAGCGCATGTTTCTAGTGTTGGGGGAAAAAAACTGGTACTTCGTAATTTGATTTGCAGTTCGTCGGATTTGAGATTGAATCTTGCTATTATGATTAGGCTAGGTCAGCAATAAGTGTGAGGAGGTTTTTTGTGTCTTGTATGACAGAGATGAATACTGCTGAGAAAGGTTTTATTGATTGATAAAGAGTAATTCTTCGTAACTAATTATCAGAGGACATCCAGGCAAATTGATCACTGGGTTATTCTTTCCTTTGCCAATGATAGATAAGAATACTATTCAAGTGAATTGTTGGATTGTTGATACTGTTGTGTTGCTCTAAATTGTCGAATTGAAACCCTTGGAACTCCGAGCTGTTGCTGTTGCTGCGTCGATTTTTGTCATTTATCAGTGAACTGAAGCGTTTTGGCGGTAAACATGTTTGTCGTCCCTTTGAAACTATGTAGTGTCACTTGACCTTTGGTATTTCTTGTTTACAATTGTCGTGGCGCTATTTGACATCTTTCAGCTTTTGCCTACATCTCATATGTATAATTTCAGAATAGTTGTGGATATACAATATGTTGTTCCATTGTCTGTGTAGATATAGAAATTGTCTGGTTCACCAACTCTAGAACACACAACATATAAATTGTCCATGTAAGAAACAACCGGTCTCTAGATCTAAGCCTCACAATTCCAAAGATTGGCCCTGAGCTTTGCTGATGGTAAATGCAAATGCCAATTGAATTGGGAATCGCAATCTCTTAAACTGAAATGGCATATCCGCCAGAATCATAGGAATGTGAGGAATGAGGAAATCTTCACCCTTGAAAGATCCTGTCAAGATTGTCGCTTCTACGACATTGCTCATTTATTTTTTTACTACAAACGGCGTGCCGTTGCAAAATAATGGCTGAATTATCGTATTGCGAAATATCGAACAAATATTTCGATATTTCGCAACAAGATAATTGGCAAGCCGATTTTCAATTGCAGTAAGTGCAGTGGCATCTCTGGCAGACCGAGTGAATTGGAAAATTCTGTTCGATAATTAACCGCTTCATCTGCTTCCATAACAGTGTCGATGGATTGTATGTGACTGCCTCGCTTTGAATGTTAGACAGAATAATATTGTTAAGTTCATCGACGTCTTTGTTCTTGGCCGCAAGAATATCTCGTTCACTAAGTCAGTCGTGATTCTTATAATTACTTTGAATATCGGGAAATACTTTTTCAACCAACTCTTCTTCTTTTGACGTTTCTGAATTGCAGAAGTTATGGGGCAATGAAATTTGTCCTGAGGTCAGAACAACCAGAAAGAAATGATAAGAATGGGTCATCCATTCTTGGTAATATCGATGAAATACAAAAACAACGTACCTATTCGAATGTAACGTTGTGTCAAAATTCCAAATCAATAGGTAAAAACTTGAAACGCTGTCAAAATGAACAATGAACATTTGCGATAAAGAGGCAATCTAAGACACGACCTAATATAAGAAGCAATATTAAATTACTCGAAGGAAACACTTCATTATACACTATCATAACCTCGACATTTCTGCGAAGTAACTACATTCCCCACAAATCAAAAAGTAAACGAACTATATTCCTCACAAAGCAAAAAACAAAGAAAAAAGCTTAAATTATGTGCTTATTCGAACGCAACGTTGTATGAAAATTTCAAATCAACGGTGAAGAACTTGAAAATTCGTTGCAGGAAATAACCGCTGTCAAGGCAGAAAGTAATGGTGAATGAATTCTGTCCGCTCATTAAGGCGCGGTGCGGGGTGGGGTCAAAAAATTCAGTCCGCTCACTTACTTTTAGTTGTCACGGACGTGAAACGTGAAAAAAAGTAAATGTGTCTACATAAAAAAGAAGACCTATTCGAATGCAAGGTTGTGCCAAAATTTGAAAGCAATCGGTGAAGAACTTGCGAAGCTCTGTTATCAGCCAAAAGAAACAGTTACATTTTTATTTATATAGATTTATTTAAATTTTAAACAGATTAAATCCCACTCCTTCAGACCCGAAAAATGAAAATAAAATATACCTTATAAGCTCTGCTTCGCCATAATCAACACGACCTGTATTGACAATAAATTCTGTAAAAAATTTTCATTTCTCAACATGAAAATTTCAAAGAGATGTATAAAAGTAAAAAATAAAAAAGAATTAAAACAAGTAACATTTTCGAAAAGTGCCAACTAAAAGCAACAATTATCTCTTCCAAAACAGCACTCATGTGAGTTTTGATGCAGCACAACATAAGAAAATTTGGAAGCAAAAGCTATGAAAAATAAAGAACCGATTGTTGTTGCATTGAATGTGCTTCAGAATTTATTCATAATAGATTGATGAGAATTTAGATCAAATTCTTACTAAGATTAAACTACATAATCACGAAATAAACAAAAGCTAGTAAGAAATTTCAGTTTCGCAATTAGGTATACTGAAAACTACCTTTAGGCTGACTAACATGACTTAATTTCAAATTCCTTAATGCATCTGGCGACAAATTTGCGACATTACTTCCAAATAATACTTTAAATAACTGCATCGCAACTCGAATACTTTCACCTGGCACGATCTCGATAACAGTTTGACAGTACAATAAAATCTAAAAAGCAAATATTTCAAGTTCTAATGATATCAAATATGCTTGAAACAGATTTCATATTTAGAAATATTAAGTAAAGAAAAGCTTTTAATCAGAAAATTTTTGTTGCTAATAGTATCAAGATAGACGCTCGCTTTTGATTAGTAAATGTTTTATTTTCCACTGATAAGTATCATCTTAAATGTATTCAGTATGTTTTGTACTAGTAGTGATAAATGAATCATCATGAAAATCAAAATAATCTTTGTAAGTCTTCGATAAATTACCTCTTCAAGAATATCCGCAACCTGTGGAAGTCGCATTACCTCCAGCGTACAAGCCAAACAATTCAGTGCTGAAACCAACAGCGCTATGAAACGTTCAGATGCATCAAAGGCCAAAGTATTCTGAAATATAAAACTTTTAAGCAGAATAGCACAAACCATGCAAAATAAAAATTGAATCAAAAACAAAAACCAGGCAAAAAATAAATGACGAAAATATTCCTCACCATATAATTGAGATAACCACCCTTTAATGAATCTGCGAAATGAACAAGGCTTGAAGATTGCAAGAAGCTTGTGTTTCTACACATTTTGACGCTAATACCAGTAAATGTTGAAATCGCAGCAATCCGTTGCTCCCATGATGCTACATTATTAGTGCTAACAGGAAATGCTTTACGAACGGGGGAAAGTGGTGAAGACCGCGAAAAAGAATATGCAACTTGTTGCCGATGATCGATTATCAAAGAATAATACAAATTAATAACCCTGAAAACTAAAAAGGGGATTGAATATAAATGGTCGGGCATTACAGAAAAGAAAAATCATACTTTGTTTGCCTACAAGCGAATGACGTTTCGAGATCTTCAATATTTCAATTTTTTTTCCTAACAAACAACAACTGATCCATTTCTCAGCATCAGTTCCAATGTTTTAGAATGCTACATGATATTTCCACCAACCTAATGACAGAAAATTCTACATCGAAAAAGATAATCGACATACCTTAATTGCAGCAGAATAAGTTGTTCATAAATGAAATATTTTGGAAATTGCGATGCTATATCATTACTTTTATTAGCATTCTTCATGATGCTTACTGTGTATAAGCCTTAAAACTGATTGTATTGTAAAAATTTTATGAATTTCTATTGTCAAAGTCAAAGCTCCGGATTCATCTTCTAGTAGGGGTAATTGGGGAATAACTTCCAAGCCCAACAAAATTTTACAAGGTCAAGTTTTACAAGAAAAAAAAAGCACACGAATTCACCTGCAGTCATATGAGTTGCAATATTCAGAAACTGTATGAAAGTTTGCACATCTGCACAGCAACAGTCACATTTAGAAATTAGGGCAATTATTAACCCAGTTCTTGAACTATCGATGTTCGATTCGAGTCTCCAGGCTTGAGCATAATGCCTAGACTTGAAACAGCATAACAGTTCAAATAATCCAGCAGCAACGCCTGCCTAAATAGTTTTTAATTTATATTTATTTTCGGGATAAATCTTCATATTATAAACGAATTATGTTAAAACACAATAAACTTTATTACTAACCCAAACGCTAGAACTAGAAGTAGTTAAATAAACATGTTGAAGCAAAATTAATCAGATCGAGAAAATAAAGAAATTATTTCTAATTAAACAAATGACCTGTTGTTTTTCGTTCGCACTTGTTGTTAAAATATAGAACATCTTTCTGAGAACAAAAGAAAGATTACCCGCGGTTATAAAATTGAATGGTTGCTGCAAGAAATCGTAATATGGACTCATACCAACGGTCTGAAAAAAAGTAGACATGGGAAATCATGAATGAATTCTACATTTAACCGTAAATAAAAGAAAACCGAGATTTTGCATCTTATTATTTGTAATTTGTATGGCATACCAGAGGATTTTTAGGAAAATCTGAGCAGAGATAATCACTGGGTTCCTCCAATGCGAAATTATTCGGTGTTGAAGTATAGTTCGCGTTTTCAGTAAGTCTTGAAAACAAATTAAATTTTAATTCACAAACAATGCAATAAAAAGTGTCGAAGTAAAAGTGTTTTTCCAGAAATTCATTCCACTGTAATTATTGTTTGGAGTATTAATGAACGAACAAAGAAAGATGTTTTGCCGCAGCATTTCTCACTCGTTGGTCATCATCAGCAAGCAAATACATGTAAATCTCAAAAATTTCGTCAGGAAGATGAGTAGCAAACGAGCTCGCAAATGCCCACTCGATGCTTGCCAAATATTCCACCACAGCTATCTGAAAAATGGAGCAAATAATATATAATTCTCAATATGAAAGGCAATTTATCCATAAATTTGAAAGATAAATTTCCCACAAGAAATATGCTTCTTCTTTTGAATTTATCCAAATGAATATGGTCTGGAATCCAAAACACTCATAAACAACAGTTCTGATAATATCCGTAATAAATGCAATGAAAAGTTATTCTCATTAACTTCCAAAAGTATTAGTCAAAAATATTTACCCGGAGCAAGAAATAATTATCCCGATAATTTTCACAAGCAAATTTTGCAACATCGTATACAATACCAGCTTGATAAACCAGCTTTTTTGCAGATTTTAGAGCTATCAGCAATGAGCGACTGCAGTGTGCACGACGAACACGAATTGCATCATATACAAATGAAGCGAATGAACAACCAAATTCTACAGAATTGGAAATTTTAAATTATCCGAAGAGCTTTTTTTCGCACTAAGAGAAAACGATAATTACGGTCTTTTAACAAACGATGCAAAATGTCTAGAAGACTAACCATGAAACGGTTCACCCAAGGCTCGGAATCGACATTTTTCAGCATTTACGAATACAGTGATTGCTACAGCCTTTAACTGATCATCTTCATGATTCAGATAAAGTTGAAGGTCCTTCAACGTTTGTATGCCCAAGCCACCTAAATTTGACGGTCAATAAACATAAGAATGATATTTATTACTAGCAAAAAGTTTCAAATATAACTTTCCGATTGTACTGAAATTCTTAAAGTGATGATGGAAATAATCACCTTTTGGCTGAAGAGTTATGTCTGCAAATTTTGGCAAATACAAAGCAAGACTGCTCAAACAAGACATTGCCAAAATTTTGTGGCTTACACGAACTTCACTATCAGCCAGCAATTTAAAGCATTGTCCACTTAACAAAAACCGCTTTGCCAAAAGTACAGTTGTGTATGTGAGAAACGGACCGAAGGCTATAAAAAAAAAATTTTTTTTGACTTCCTCGAACATTTTAGTTTTGAAATATTACCAATTAAGACCACATATAAACTATATTAAATACGGTATTACTAATCAAAAATTTTAAAATATTGATTCTTTTATGATCCTTACTAACCCTATCACATATAATGAGGTAAACTGAAATAAAAAATTACATATGTCTACAGGCAAATTTTCAGGTATCAGAGTAGATGAAATTGATGTAATTTCAGGTAACGATTCTTCTGATGAATTGGAACACATGGTTAGATCATCAGATATTTCTAAATGTCTTAATGGATCAATAACATCCATGCCACCTTCCGAATTTGACTCGTTCTGCTAAAAAAAAGTTATGCGAACACTTATATTTAAAAAAACAGAGATTTTTCGAATTTTCCCAACTTCCAGAAGCCATCTTATACATTATCTCTTCTACTACCAATATCCTTTAATTTTCAAACCAAAAATGATAAATATGCTTAGAACTCACCATTTTTAAGCTTGAAGAATCAGCACTTAACGGCAAACTGAATGAAGACTGAATACTGTTGTCAGCTACATCCACAGTTGCAGAAGATGAGTTACCAAAAAGGAAATTTACTGGACTGGCTCTCAATGAGCTCATACAACTGGTAGCATCTGTTAAAGAAAAAAAAATAAGATTAAAGAAATTAAATACAAGTGATTCAACATTTCAAACATCAAACTATAAAAACTAACGAGAGGGCAAACTTGTCGGTATGGCAGTATCTTGTTCTTTCATATCAGATTTTAAGATGCTTGACTGTTGCGGATAAAATGACTCTACATCAAGGGCAGCAAGCGGAGAAGAAACTACTTTTTCGAGAAATTCCAAAGAAGCAACCACAATTTCATTGTGAGGTGAAAACAGACAACGTAATGAGTCACGAATTATCTAGAACGAGAATCCACGCAAATATTCTGATCAAACGCTGAATGTCACGAATCCAGAATAAACAAGAAAAAAGCAAATCAAACTCTAGTTTTTTTAGTTTTGTAATAATGATTCAGTATTTTTTCCATTAATTTGAAGAACCGCCCACTTACACTTTGAAGATTCTCCAATTCATATTCACTGTTCTTCAATAAATAAACGGGCCATAATAGTCGAAGTGAATTAAGTGTTCCAACCAACAGATTTCTATTTTGTTGTTCACTCGCTTCAGATAACACTTCTAAAAAGAAAAGTAATTAGATTCTTACCTTAATATTCAAAACAAAAAAATAAAAATTGTGCAGCTGAAAATCAATATAAAACGTATTTACTTAGAAAATGTAGAAAAACTTTTCTGCGTATAACTCCCGCATAAGTAGCCAATTGACTTATAATAACAGCCGCGGCCCGATTTGTTACACCCGGTAGTTCCAAATTAGAAAGAGCTGCTTCATAAAGTTTCTGGAAATAAAAATCAAACCAAATTATTCTTTCCTCGTAATTCTTCCTTTAGATACAAAAAGTATTTTATTTGAAAATATCCTTCTAGAATTTTCACAGAAAACAAATAATTACATCATATTAGTTAATAATTCACACTTACCAATACATTATCATTTGGTTGTGTCTCAAAATCCGAACCAAGGAATGTAAAAACTGAAGGAAGATACCTTTCCAAAGCACTTTGTACAATTTCTTCAGGACGAGCCAAGATTTTTGGAAGGGCAGAAATCAAATGTATTCCTATAGCTCTGAAACAGCTTAACATCTATGTGAATTAATCATTCTCTCGATTTAAGAGTGCTACATTTACTTGCTAACTCAGGAACATGGCACGTGCCCCATGTAACTTTAAATCAGCTGGAAGGATAGTGAATTCCAACTAATAATATTTAGCTAACCGTGAACGATTTATTTTTACATATTTTAGAGCGTCCAGCAGCCTTGAAAGCGCAAAAACGAGTGATCGCGAAGATCCATTCTGCCTAATTTCTGACATCAAAATAACAATAACCCGTGAAGCATTCATATCAATAACCAAATGCTGCAATTGATCTCTAGCTGCCGAAATCTAATTCCCGAATTACATAAAACATAAAAATTTATTACATTCACATCCACTAATGGAGAAAAATGCGCAATTATAAATTGCTGAAAAACCTAAGAAGGCAGTCAAGACTAGTCAATATATGTACAAACTAGCAGAAACAATTTATCTAAGCATTTATTCAAACAATTTATTTAAGCAACTTTCTTTCCGTGATACCTACCCTTAGCACTGAATCCATTGTTTGTTCACTTAACATACGAAGATCACTATTCCGATGATTGATGTATTCAAACAAAATTTTCACTGCACGATTGAATTCACCATTGTGTTTCGGATCCTTCCTGAAAGACAAGTTAATGAAAAAAGAATAAAGAAACTCTTCCGAAAAAAAAAAAGAATGCAACCATTAAGATTTTTGATTATTAGATTATAAAATAAGGCAGTGGTGATGGTGCAATTACAGCTTGGACATGGCTTTGTATGTGCTATCGACAATTTGAACTATATAGCAGCCAACACTAGAACAACGCCTCGATTCATGAGATTTTTGATCAAAGCAAGCGTTTAATATCGAATAGTAAACCGGTATTTAGCCATATTTAGTTTCAAACTATTTCTGAGTAAAGATGCTAACCAGATTTCCAATCGAACGAGCACGTCTTTAATATCTGAGAAAGCTGCATGCTCTTTTTCGCAAGCTTCCAATTTCTTGCTATAAAAATGAGAATTAATGGGCATAAATGATCTTTCTGATTATTTGCGAACATTACTTATCATATCAACAGAAGAGGAAGGATCAAATTTCTTAAAAGCATAGGAATCCTGAAATTCAAAAGCGGCTTGAATCCAAGACTTTTATTATGAAATACATGCCTCAAAAGCATGTCCTTAATTGCAAAAGAAAACTTATGATTTGAGCTGGTTTATACAGCAAAAAAACTGTACAATTACATACCCAAATATTATTGTGTGGTACCACTCATGAAATACAAATATATATATATATATATATATATATATATGTTGACAGTATTTGCAACGAATAAGAACTGACCTGGTTGTAGCTACCCAATCTGACTTCCTGGCTGTCTGCAAAGCATTAAGAGCCTTCGTAAGACGATCCATCTCACAAATTCTTATTTAAATAATCATAAGAAATCCCTACAAAAAAAACTAAACACATAGCCTCCGTGGGAAACATGTTTATAATTACACTGAGCACTTTATCTTAGAAACATTTAGAAACTAATCACATATCTCCATACTTATAGTAAAAGTTGTCAGTCACATACTCATCCACTCCAATTTTAAACCAGATAATACGACAAGCTCTTCCAGATACTACTAACGTTCAACAAACAGCTAAATTTTGTCAAAATATCGGAAAAAAAAATTTCTATGGGATAATGACCCATACATTAAGCAGCAACTTCCACAGAGAAACCACATTTGCTTGCAAAAAGATGACAATTTATAGATTTTATTTCCATACCAAATACAAAGTAAAATTAGGAAATGAGAAGAAAAAAAGAAGAAATTTGCATGAAGGAATGTGCAAAGTCATAACTGATCACTATCAATAGAATAGATAGAGCGGATAAATCTCCCTAAACGTGATGTCCTTGTCAACTGATCACTATATTCTCGAACCAACATTTTCACCAATTCTTTTGATTCTGATAAGCGTGCATTGAGCAAAAAATTCTCCGCTTTAAGTTGCTCTATCCACAAAATGTTGGTACTATCACGAGATGTCTTTCGACGTATATACGTATTTCCAGTAGCTAAGCAGTTATCAGCTGGTCGTCCAGCTCGCCAACTTTCAAAACTCTCCACACAACCAGGAGAGCACTTTGCAAAGAAAGCACGCAGTTCTGTGATTTTTTCACGAGCCGAACAAAGTCGACTGCTCAGTTTTTTGATCTCGTTCTTCAAATGCGCACGTTCCTGGAGAATATTAGTATTATTCAGTTTTTACAAATAAACAACTTTTCAAATCTTCTATTTGCCTATATTTTCTTCATTTTGATCTGACTCAAAACTGTTCAATAGAGATGATTTGAAAATTCGGTATCTCGAAATTACTTCTCAATATCATTATTCAGAATAACATTTTTTTTAAATCCTACATCCTACATCAGTGACAATGCTACCTAACAATTATTTCAATAATTTCATAACAACGGCAATTTATTTGAAACAGACCAAGACGGAACAAAATACATCAAAAAATAAAAAAATAAAATGCTTACTTCAGCTGTACTATCAGCACTAGATAAGACATCCTCAAAGCCACTTTCGGCGATATTATTATCACCTGCTACTGCTGCATGGATCTGCTTTAACTTTATCTTTATCATTTCATAATGGGAGCACTTGCCGTGTACCATCCAGACATTCTACAACGCAATCAATCAGAGTTATGATTCAAAGGTAACTGCTGTAATAAATATATGGAAATATCTGCAGTTAGTTGACCGAAAATAGAAATCATGTCAAGTTTTTCGGATAAGAAATAATAAGATCGTAACACTTTTACCTTGCAAAATGCTTTTGACAGTAGCGATGTTTTCTCTATATTCAGCATATCAATATCATTATTTCGGTTAAACAAAGAATCACTATTTTTTCTGCAAAATAAATGTAAAAGTTAAACCAAATGTGAGGAGCTGGCATTTGGTAATCGTAAAACTGATCAAACACTATGACCAAATTTTGCCGCAAGAAACACTTGTATTATTAATAATAGTTCATTCTGCTCTTCTATTATCTCCATATTCCTTTAACTTTCATATCTTCATGTTGATTTATATTTACGTCCACGTCCATTAAAATTGAAAATCGCTGCATATTGGTATATATATAAGACATGAAAATTAATAGTAGAAAATTGTTATTTCTTTTGTGATTTCTCATTTTTTATATCTTTTTTCATTTAGTTCAAGAGTTTACCGGAACTCCTCCGTCAAGACATTGAATTTTAGTGGTTTAAAGATGGAAAAAGATTGCGTTGAGCCATGCGTCGGAATGCTTTTCATATCATCAATAGCACTGCTTTCGCCGTTGTATTGCTAAACAACAATTAATTAAGATTTAAAGTTGAATGATTAATGTCTGTCTCAGCTATTTACTATTCTCAAATAACATTCGAATGTTTTTTCTATTTTTTTTTTTCGTTAGACAAGAAGTGTGAAAACAAAATTTCGTCTATTTAATTACTTATATATGATTTCATGTCTGAAAATTGTAAGCAAAATAAAATCTTTACCTCACATGCATGGGCAAACAATCGAGAATCGTCAGATACTGATGGAGACATGACCGTTTTTAAGCGACTCAATTCGCATTCAAATTCTTCCTGTAAAACGAAATTTCGATATATGCCCTTTTTCAAATACGACTTTTCTGAAAATGATTTATTGTATCTGATCTTAAAATATATATTTATGAACGACAATGGAATTCAGAAAAATTCGACAAGAAAACACAGAAAGTTGCCTGCAGTCGATCGATCATTTTCATTTTTTCCTCCGCAAATTTTCGCTCTAAAATATTTCTTTCGGTAACCAATTTTATTTGAAACTGGCGCCGTTCTTTCTCGAAACTAAACAGTATGTGAACAATGAAGTGAAAAAAAAAGAAGGAAATTCAATTTCCTAAAGTTCCTTACTTTGTGAAGCACTGTCTGACCTTAGACGACTTCGTGAAAGTTTGCTAAAATTTCATGGCGTCCAGAAAGAGCAAATTATGCACTCCTTATAAAGAATATGTTTTCAAATATATTCCTGATTTTAAATTGAAAATGCGAGACTCTGAACACTGAATTCAATAATTCCTAACAATAAAAGTTGCCTTAGTGTAATTTGTCGCTGTTGATCAGTTAACGCATCCGCAAGAGTCTTATTAGCTGAATGCTTTAAAGCTGCAATCTCTTTTCGATGTTGTTCTTTGATTTGTTCTATCATACTATATTGCTGATCCTCCATCAAACCTTGCTTAAGCTTTTTATTGAGTCCAACATCTGATGCCCTTTCTTTGTCTCTTTTTGCATTCGCTACCCATTCATCTAAATTACTACTGACTTGGTGAAAATCGAGATATTCTCATTACTCTTTTGGTAAAAACTGAAGATGCTCAAATTTTTTCTGCGATTTTGATACGTTTATTTTTAAATTAAAAATAAAATTACTTTTTAAAAAGATATTTTAAAAAGAAATGAGTTTTAAATATAACTAACATACTTGACGACGAATTTTCTATAACCCTAGCAATTCGATCATGCCGACGTTTTCGTTCCTTAACTTTCAACAAGCGACGTTTTCTGGATCTCACGAAGATGGACTCTGGTTCACTTTCCATCTCTAAATAACTGATGTCACGATTTGGAAAATAACTTTTATTCTAATAACAATTTAGCAAATTACAGAATAAATTTGAGTAACATCTCATTAGTAGATAAGACCAAAGAATGCATTACCCGAAAGTGTACCAATTGGTTTGCCTTCTCTGCGTCTTTTTAAAGCCAATATTTCCAACCTAAACATGCTAGTCCAGTGTGAATAAAGTGGTTTAACCGTATTTAAATGACCATTGCGCTTTTTTCCGTTACTTATTAATTCTTCTATTTTTTCCCGCAATCTCTGAAAAAATTTTGTAAAGCGTCACTGCAATAACTGATGGTTGAAACACAAATTTCTTACTTCATTGTATTTGATGGCAATACTCAAAATTCACTGAATATTAACTCAAAATGCATAAGTGATTTAAGGTATATCTATGGAATAAATTTCTCAGAAATTCGTTTTACAAATTAAAGAACAAATCTAATCAAGCTTTGCAACTGCAATAGAAGACTGTTATTTTTCGTTTTTTAAATGAAATCCGTCCCATTTCTTTCATTCCATATTTTCTTCTTAAGTATGTTTTTATGATGTATCCTGTGTCCTGAAGAAGTGTTTATCCATACAGTTCCATCAAAAACCTTATTGTGATCAATGAGTAATTCAACGCGATGCCTCAGCATCATCGTTGGCTGCGTTTCTTCCATTGTTCGCGGTTGTAATGCCTTATTCAGTTCGCTGCGCAAGTGTCGGTTCATTTGCTCCAATTGCTGCATCGCTTCAGATAATTCCTTGGCTTCTTCTGTAATTCGTGTGCATTGCCGCTCAAGCAACTGCAAACGAGTACGACATGATGATTCATTTTCCCGAAATCGAGCAAGTTCTTCTTCCGCCTAAAAATAATTCTGCACATCTTTTTCCTCCGTAGTGTTTGTTATGCCTCTGGAAGATTTTTCCCCAGATTAACAATTTTAGGCCAAATTTCTCTAAAAAACATTCGAAATATTTCGAAATTTCTACATCAATATAGAACATTTTTGAAAAAAACCTTTTCCAATTCAGTTAACAAATCCTTTTTTTCCTGAGAAAATCGTTCCTCTATTTGACTTATCTTTGTTCGATAACGTTCATCTGAACTCCTACAATAAAAGCGACATTAATTTCTTAAAAACTGATTATTTCCAGTGATGCAACAAACAGTTTGAGGAAAAATCCAAACTACATGACATAAATCATTTTCCCACTGTAGGGAAAAAGAGCCAAAAATATTATAAAATAAGATAAAACCAAACAAAACTAAGTCATAAAGTGAGATTCTATATACGGATAACAAAAAAAAAAATTATTTCAGTTTCAATGAAAAACAAATAAAACGAACCTAAACCGCTGTTCATATGCTTGCTCAATGGAGAGTTGATTCTGCTCTAACTCCTCAATCAGAAGAACATGCCTTTGGTTCGCTTGTTGATACTGTTTGTGAAAATGCTCTGCACGTAATTCAGTCTCCTTTAGCGAATACCTAAAACGTAAATTCTTTCACTTTCAAACAAAAATATGTTCTATTTTTAATAAATATTTTTAGAATGTACCTTAAAAAATGGATGACTGAAAATGATGATAAAAACAGAGGCAGAAAAATTGTTTTAATTGTGAAGCTTACTAATAACAGAGGACAATATTAACATACCTTATGTGATCAATGAAAGCATGAAGTGAAAGCAAGGCAACTCGAATGATTATGGAGGCAGTTGGAGCGGCCGCTAAATTACCTAATTGTCGCTCCAAGCTGCTACTGAGTGAGATGGCATTGACTGTTCCTTCAAGAGGTTGACCGAAAAGCTAAACAGAATGAAAAAAAGTCACAAGTCGTAAGATAAAATTTTACATTTCTTTTATCTATGAAAATCCATGATCTTCAACAGTACTCTATTCATTTTACCTTCAAAACATATAAACCCTGCTCAATGCTGATACCGCACGCTCGCCAATGTTCCAACAATTCCTGGCAACGAACAGTTCTAAAAATTAAGGTGCAATCTTTGTCACTGTTTGTGTGTCGCAATAAGGTTTTGATTAGATATTTTTTAAAAGAAAGTTCCAACATCTTAACAAACAGACCAAAATTTGGTATGTAAATTCCCGATTACCCAGTGTTAGAAGGATCCAACGCCTCGAACAAATTCACTGAAGGTACGAAAGTTTCTGTTATAAAATTCACTTCTTCGCTTAATTGTTTCTGCATATAATACTGAGTTAGGAATTGTGCTAATGTGATATGTCCCATGTGGCTAGTATCCGCCTGATCAAAAAGCTCATCGATCTCGAATACATCAAGACTGAAAAGTTGTTTTTCAAAAAATATTTCATTTTCAAACTTCAGAGGACTGCACATAAAAAGAAACTTTGTACAGAAAAATATTTTACTTTTGCATATAATTGACACTGCATCTAATATTTATGAATTCTGTGAAAGAGATTTTCTCACTAGATTTTTAAAGTTCACCTGTTTAATTCTGGAGTATTTTTGCACAAAATACGAGCCTCACATCGAGTTAAAAAACCATGAGGCTCAATTCCAAGCTTTGATAAATTTTTTTTCGCATTGTTTTCAAGATTTTCTGCTATTGTGGTAATGCTGATAATATCTGGCAGCAACTGCAGGAAACGTTCTTTGAAAATCTTCAAATGAATTTTTTTAAACCACAGGAAATTCTTCCCTTCTCATCTCAACTGATCCTTAATTTTCCTGCTACCAAACTTAGCAATTTCAACTATAAGCGAAGATTGATTGTTATTGATATTTGTTATGACAGCAATATCCGAAGATTTTTAACATACTTCTACCAGACTCATCAGCCTCGATCAAAGAAATGTCACTTTCCAAATTTTTATTTACTCTGATAGGAGTTTAATATCCCACCAGAAAAAAAAAAAAAAAAAAGATTCGTGTTCGCACTCGAATAGAAGCTCCGTACAATAAAGTATACCGTAAAGTCGACAACTGTACAACCACTGAGTATGCGTTCAAGTATAATATCAGCAAAGGAAGAAAGATTGAGTTGAATGCATAAATCCTGCAGACCTGATGCATCCAAATGTGTGGCGCCATTTTTCGCGCAACTTAGAAATATCTTCAAAAAACAAGCTTTTCTTTTGCAGTAATTCATTCATAATAAATTCCAATGCCTCCCGACAAAGATCAATATCTTTCGGCACACATTAATGGAAAAAACTTACTCTGTTGAGTTCTTTAATATGAAAATTTTCATCGTCCAGCACCGAAGTTGTCATTCGTATAGAAGATACATTAGTATATTTCCATATTCAGAAATTAAACGAGTCAAAGACTGAAATTCCGACTTCCGTAGCTATGAGAATGAGGAGAATTTTAATTAGTAAAAATGCTTTGCCAAAATGCAACTTCAGCATAAAGAAATTATTTCACATGATTTAATATAAAGATAGATTAATTATACTGCAACATTAAAATATGAATTTGAAAAAAAAAAAAAAAAAGCCTAAACAACAAATAGTGCTGCACAAAGAGGGAGAAAGGGAGAGGCTACGAGCTGATTTTAAATCAAGTTTACGGCATTTAGCTGGCAAACAACATTTGGTCAGCATTTGGCCTGACAGGTTGAAAGACGAGCTCTTCAACATATCGGGCTCTATGGCACAATCCAATCATTAATTGGCATCTATGGGCATTAACGGATCAAAATAAACAATCAACCATCCAGTAAAAGAAAGCTATCGCACTTCACCAACAAACGCCCACAAAATTCCGACGTTCAACTGACATCCTCACGTTGCCACACACACATACATGCGTACACACGCATACACACACATATTCATGTGCATGCATTCAGACACGCAGGCACATCACCTCCACATTACAAACCTTTACCTCTTTTTGCAACAGATCGCGTCCTGCAGAATTTGTGCTACTTGCTAACAATCAGATAATTCTGAGACAAATGGCCTGGTAAAGCAGTCTGATTTAAATCAGTCGAGTAAACTTGTTGCATGTGTTTGCAACTGTTTCGCGTTGTGATGTCGCTACTTTGTTACAGCCAAAATAAGATAAGCTAGGAAACTTGACAAATTAAATCTGTCGTTTTATCGTAGCCCGAATGAATTATGTTCGATCAGTTATCCCTTGATTGAAAAAAGAAAGGTGAATGAATTTAGCTATCACTTCATTGCACAAATCATTAATTAATTGACTCAAACTAAATTTATCCTCCTAAGGAACTTAATATATGCTCCCCCTCACTGCAGACAGGAATGTTCGTTGCTGACAAAACAAATGATGATACGAAAACGAATTCAATAAGAAACAAAAGCATACGAGAACTCCTTCGGCCACACTCCAAGTACTGCAATGAATGAATGCGTGAAATGAGAGTGAATAAATAGTGAAAATTTGATGGAAAACAAAATTTTGAAAAGTTCAACAACTTGTTGATGCTAAAAAAAAAAAAAAAAAAAAAAAAAAAAAAGAAAAAATGAAAGTTTTTTTTTCATCATAACCCTCCAAAAACAAGAACTGATTCAAGGATTCCAAAAAATTTGCCTATAACAGAAGAGAGCACGACGTCCCGTTAACAATCAAAAACGTTCCCACCCGCCATTACACTGAGATATTATATCATTAGAAAATCAGCAATCTAGAGATAGATGCGACCCAATACACAAAAATATTTCAAACTGGTGTCACAATTGCCACTGACAGCTTTTATTTTGTTCATTGCACACAAAACAATCAAAAATGACATCAAATCCTGAATTTTCCCATTGTAAAATCAAAAGCTTACTAGTCTCGCAAAAATTAGGAGATTTGAAATGTCGCAACAACTCTATTTGACTTTACCTATTTTCGAAGCTAAACTTGCCATGATCATTTCTGAAATTATACTGAACTGCATTTCAGATGTTTTTAGAAGATCCCCATTTCAGGAATGATGTCTCCAATCAAAATTTACTTAATCTTCATTAATTGTGATGTAAATATTTGAAAAAGAGAACTTCGATTGCAAGACTAAGTACGGCAAAGTCAACAACTTCCAGGTCAGACGATCATCCACAACGCAATCGTTTAAGAATGCAATATACAAAAATCATCCCTAAATATTTTATTCAGCAGTGCACAGTTTTGAAGTAATAAGTTCACAACTTTTTTAGCAAATGAGAACGAAAAATAACGTTGTGCGCTTTAGTAAATATATTAGCCATACGCATTTGTGATACTTGAGGGGTTGCCGCAATGACACATTCGTCGAATTTTTGATTTGCGACATCGTCTGCAATATGCGGAATCGCGTTGATTATTTCTGGAGCGCTAGTCACCTGTAAAAAGTGATCAAAAATTGAACGACAAATAATATGACTTGAATTCGAAAAAAAATAATGGCATATGCTTTCGCATTTCGAATAATAAAATCACAATAAATCACCTTCCGACGGATCCATTCACGAAAAATACCGGTTTCAACAAACCATTCTGTAAAGCGTCGAGCAGATTTAGATGTGTGTGAGGCGACCAGCTGAGCCTTGCTAATCCGAATCGATTCAAAATCACCATTTGATTCGGCGATAAATGCCGCATAAAAGCTACAACCTTTGTAGGGCCAAATTAGAGCTGCAAACCATGACAGCATTGCCTGAAAGCTTTTTTGACATGAAACAAATTTCGCCAACTTATTTATAAAAACACTTTTTAAAAGATGGAATCAAAAAAACTGCCTCCTCACTTTTCTCCGTTTAAAACCTGACTGGTTCACATTCCAGTACACCAGAAGTTATGTTCCACTCCAAAACAAAAACTAACTTTCTGAAGCAAAAAATCAGCGCGAGAGCTTTCACCAACAGCGACAGCTTCTTTGAGTTTTGTGATAAGATTTACTGCAAGCTTTCTGGGTATCAAAAGTTTCTCACATAATGCGAATGCGTTTTTTGCTTTAAAATCGACATTCTCATTTGCAGCACACAGTTTGGTTAGTTGTGGCACAAATATACCGCCGTCAAGATCGACTATAACAAGGTCGTCCTCAAAACAAAGCATCTAATATTTTCGAAATCATAACCAGTTCATGTTTGTGAAGAAATTTCTCAGGATCGACAGCGAGAAATTTCTAATGACTTGTGAAATCTACCTGGATGAGATCATCAGTGCACCGACTCTTGTCCTTGACAACTAAAGCTTTCAATTTATACATGTTTGTCCTAAAATTTATTCCAGATTAAATAGTACTGCTGCTTCAGAAAAGTGACCAAACTGATTGCATCAATAAATTAAAATGCTAATACCACAAATGTCGCAAAGAAAAAGGACAATAAACGTCCTAACCTCAGTAACCCTATGAGATACGGTGTAGGAGAATTTACTATTTCTAACAAAGAATCTGGCAAAACCGGAATTAATGTGTAAGGCCATGAAAATGGATGCAATAAACAAGCGATTGATTGAACTGCATGGCATACGCACTGCACCTGAAAGTATTTCGTAAGGAATCTTGGACTTATTTTTAGAAATAATGTAGAAATCACTCCCATATGTTCATTATTCTCTTTTTTTTTTTGTTTTACGGTATTTCATCCTTTTGAAATCTAAGTTGGAAACATGGCTTCCTTATTTCTACTCGCTAATTACATAGGCAACTGAGAAATTACCGAGTCACCAGCTATAATAACTCGTTGCTCAGCCAATAAAGCTCCAATTACAGCAACTGTAACTTCTGGACCCATTCGCCGCACAAATGCAGAACAATCTGACTGACCCAGTATGGGGCCCTGCCCTCGGATTACTATATTTCGGTTGGTACCATCTTTCACTTTTTCGAAAATATGCAAAGAACTACCTGAAATGAGATACTAACTTTTAGTGGCTGTAATTCAGTACGAGAGTGAAGTTATTTCAAAATATAAGAAATTTAAAATCTTTCCTAAACTTGAAAATTATAGTCTGCTAAGAAAGTCTAAGATTTTAACCATCAGTAGGAAATGTGCATCGATAAACAACATCGAGAAAATTCTTCAATCTTTCCATACTATCATGCAGATAATACACACATTCTCGAGCAAGCGCGAGATAAAATAGTGGTGCATGAATCGGTGAAATGATGGCAAAAACTTCGGGCAAATCACCTTCTTTTGAACAATTGGCTGTAAAGAAACTTGTTTTCAATTATCAACGGCATAATATCATTTGTAAACCAGAAACATAATTGAACTTGATTTTTTAGGGAATGTAATGACATTACTTGCAAGATTGAAATAAAACAGTATAATTGATTGCCCTTAGATATACAGGTTGTTAATAAATTCTTACGATGGGGAAATCATTACATAATATTTTGCAGTACAGACAAGGAAAAGTTATAAATATAAATAAGTTGCAAATGTTAAGAAAGATGATATGATTTTTTAAAAAATGAAGAAACAAAAAGAAAATATCTTCAGTTGTGAAAAAAATATCGAAAACAATACCTTGTTCGCGATTCGCTTCGTGCCGTCTTATCAAATGACGAACACAGTATGCGAAAGTTCTAAAATTCATTACCATCACTATTCCATTAAATAGAATGTGGATGATACAGCTAGCTTTTATAAATTTCAATAATTTAAGGGAAAAGCATCAAATGAAGAACATACAATAGCTAGAGCAATGAAATAGTGAAATGTACCGAC